>OZ026619.1:91175761-91209761 GCA_964020975.1 Hermodice carunculata
ATTGACCATTGCGCATGTAATGATTCTAAAACAAAATTTGTAGGGAATTTAAATTATGCTAAATAGCAGCATTTGAAATTTTCCAATTTGAATATCTTCAACACTATAATAGATAGAGATGTCATTCCAACTTCTACTAGGGGGTTGTTGACCAATGCGCACCTAATGAATTGAAGCAAAAGTTGTATCAATTTAAATTATGCTAAGTAGCACCATTAGAAATTTTAAATCTTAAATAACTTTAAAGCTGTAATAGACAGAGATGCCATTCCAACTTCTGCTCCTGTGTTATGGACTAGTTGTACATTGCCATACCAATATGCTTTGAAGACACACACACTGATTTGCTATGCAGCAAATCATCTTTTCTAGTTAATATTTGTTGTTTTGTGTGGTATCATTCACCGATCGAGTAGAAATATAGCGGCCAGTACATTTTGTTTGCGATTAATTTAAGCATGTATTTTCTGTGTGTACCGCTGTATCTTTTTTGTGGCTGTAAAATTCCTTCCTGCTCGTAACTTTTCGAACATTCTCATTTTTTAATGGTTCCGTATCTCTATCTTCATGCGCTGAATAGCTTTCATCGCACTGTTCTTGACTCTTTGGCAGTTTCCAGACCGCGCGGAAAAAGAGCCATTGTATAAAACCTCATTGTGACCGGTTTCATGTCACAAAGAGGCTTTATCCAACTCAAGTCAAAACAACTTCATTGGTCTGCATGACGGCATGCAGATGCAGAGGAACATACCTTTTAATTTAGCCCATCCAAATGTAATTAGAATGTCAGCTAGTTCAACAAGGGTCAAAAAACTCCCGCCAAGGAATATCCCCAGATTTCCTCCAGTGGAACCTGGAATTAAAACATTAGGCTTTCAAGTTGATGAAAATCCTACGTTTTTACGGCAGATCAATTTCAGTACAGTGCAATTTCGAGATCATGAATTCAACGACATGGCATTACGTTTAAATATATATATATATATATATATATATATATATATATATATATATATATATATATATATATATATATATATGATGTTTACCCACAGAATATCCACTTCTATTAGGTCCTCTTGGAAAAAAAAGAAAGAAAAAGAAACACACCTGGGCAGCACTTACATTTATAAATCATTATATTTATTTTTTTTTTTATATTCTTTTGACGCTGTATACCATTATGAGCTGCTACTACAAAACGACCAAAATACACAAAAAGCCTGTTCGCTAGACGGTGTGTTTATCAAATTATCTATTTGTCGAAAATGTATGTGCCCGTTATTCTACCGAAGGGCTGACAGTTTCGTCCAGGTGGATTGCACAAAATAAATAATCTTCGTTGATTACACCAAGGATGCTACACGAAAGGAGAGTCGACTCTGGCTTTTTCGCCAGGTCGATCATCTTTGCGGTAATGGGATTATTTGATAGCGATCTGATAAGGAGACAGTGGGGGGAAACGTGCATGTGTATTACGCGGGCCGGCCGCTTTAACTGAAGCAAATTATAGGCCTATACCAGTTTTGAAACCTGAAGAACATCTTTCAAGTTAAATATAAATGAATCAGTGGATTTGAAATTACCCGGGTCCCAGCAGCACCCTTAGCACGCTGTAACCGGGTACATTCGAGCATAATCTGAACATAATTTGCCATCGTTTGCGAGTGTATTCGCCAGCACCGCAAGTCAACATTCATCAACTCACCGTTCGCCCGTATTGTCTATTTACCTGGAAGCGTGTACAGTTTATTATAGATACACTTCAATTCTTGCGACTGGTTATTTCCATTTTGTGTTTAAAAAGAGTTTCCCTGTCACACGGACAAAAATCTAACAACCACATATTGTGTCGCAATTTGAAAGATAAAGTCCGAAATTTAAGCAAAAACTAAGTAACTTTGCCCGTTGGCAGCTTTAATGTTTCTCTTCGACCGCCAAGATGTTTTATACCGCTGGAAATCTGAGGATTTTGTTTCTCTGTGTAACGAGCTCTGTAATCGGTTAAAAATAAAGAATTCCTGGGATATCCCTCCAAAAAGAGCGCAAAATTCGTCAGGTTTTTAGTTGATGGAAGTTTCAAGGCCTGTCATTGGTGAATGTAATTACGTGACACGCACCATCGAATCAAATGCGTCAAACTCTATGTGCTCCCAGCATGTAACATATTCAGAAGACAGTATATGCTTCCCGTCCTACGGGGGATGCCATTCCAAAGTCTATTTATAGGTTGGTGCTGTGGGTTCATCCAATGAACTATGAGCAAACGTTGTTGAATTTTAATTTATGCAAATTAGGAGCACTCGAAAATTTTAAATGTTGAATATCTTGGTTTAAAAATATATATTTCAAACAAGAGGGCAGTGTGAAAAGCCCATGCTCAGTGGACCTAGAGATTCATCACACTTGCGGCTGTGTGAACTTCAGATAGGATCAAGGTCACACATGAAGTGAGGAAGTTTGACCTCTATGGAAGAACACTAACATGTACAACATCAATGTCCTAGGTCAAGTAGTTCTCAAGTTATAGAAGAGTAGAATTCATGTAAGTTGCACTGTGATCCCAGAAATGAGGCTAAGGTCACTCATGTACTGTCTTAGCGTGACTTTCATAGAGAAACATTAACATATGCAACATCAAGGTCCTAACTCAAAACAGACCTCAAGTTAACTGAATTGTAAATTTCATGTCAGTTGTTCTGTGAACATGGTAATGAGGTCAAGGTCCAAAAATCACTGGAGCATGACCACTTGCACAAAATAGGTAGACACTTATAAAAGGCACATCCCTACCAAGTTTGAGGCAAATCTGGCCAAAATTATTAAAGTTTATTACAAGAAATGTCCATGTTAAACTTTTTCATGAAAACTTTTTTAAGATTTAAGAAAAAAATCATAAAAAATAAAATAATCACTGGAGCGTGACCATTTGAACAAACTTGGTAGGGATCCATCGAAGGTACATTGCCACTAGGTTTGAAGTCAATCTGACTGACGGTTTCTTCAGAGAAGTCCAAAATGTAAATTAGCATTAGAATGCCGATGGACTTGCATCATAATCAATAGAAAACGTGCATTTAGCGACAAGTATCCGAATTGAAAAAATCGTTAAAAATCTGAAATTCACAGCAGTCCCGCCTAGTACACAATCTTGTTTTGCTCGTCCACAAGGAACATGTCCACCAAGCTTCAGCTTAATCGGAGTGTCGGTTCTGTAGAAGCAGTCGAAAATAGCAACAAGAGGATCATGTTTATCCTGTGCTTGGCTGACTGGAATCCGCTTTTACAGTATTGCAACCCAGGCACTGTGCTCTAGATCTGTATAGCTATATACATGTATGTACCATGGTAGCAAAGTTTGACCTTTAAATAAATTTTGAAGGTGACTCAAGCTTAAAATCAACACTACTAATAGATATCGCGTAGGAGCTTTTTTCTTTATCTTTCTTGTGATCTTGGTCCTATAGATCTTCCATTACCCCCGAAGATACAAGTCAACATGCAAATTTGATCTTAAGGTCAAAATTGTTAACATCTTTACACACTCCACAGGCACTTTGGTATGTATGTTTAACGATATGTCATTCAATAAAAAGACTATGAAAATGTAGGTGTATAATTAATTGTTCTCGAATAGTAACATACAAGACCATGAAGTCTAGATATATTACTAATTGTTCTTGAATAGTAACATTATAAATTATTCTAGGTTTACTTGCTCTGTCTTGTTGCAAGTACCATAAACTGTGAACTACTGAAAAGAAAAATATATAACAGGACTATGAAGTCTAGATAAAAAAAATCTTGATACCATATCCCAAGCACCAACTCTTGAGAAAAAGTCGAAAATGCAAATAAATAGATGCACTGTA
Source organism: Hermodice carunculata (assembly GCA_964020975.1). Taxonomy (NCBI): domain Eukaryota; kingdom Metazoa; phylum Annelida; class Polychaeta; order Eunicida; family Amphinomidae; genus Hermodice; species Hermodice carunculata. Next base: position 91,179,634 of record OZ026619.1, read on the forward strand.
TTGCCATATACACATGTACATATACAGTGGTAGCAATTACCTACAGTCACAAAGTTTGATATCCCATAACACATTGTAATGCAAACTGGATTAAGTACTTGCTGGCTTGTCTATTTCATAGCACTACATCATCCGTGTAGTGTGTACATTTAATTCCGAAGTTATCAACAATACAAATTGACAGTGAAGAAAAAAAGGCAATAGGTGATTTTATTCAGGAAACAAATGTGGAAAAAAATTACCAGGTCCATATTATTTTTGCAAACTATTATTTTTAAATTTCAAGCATTTCTATTCAGCCGTTCTGGAGAAGAAGTCGAAAATAGCCTTAACACACAAAAATTCATAGAAAATAGTTAAAATCGCAGTGCCACCTGGTGGTCAAGATAAGAACTATTTTATAGCAGGTGACACTATGTGCAATATCAAACCAATTGGACAAGTAGTTCCTGAGATGAAGAAATTTTTAATTTTTATCCCCGCAAAAAGGAAAGAAAATGAAAAACTCACAAAAATGTTAACATCATTGCATCATCACATCATGCGCAAAATTGGTAGAAGTAAAGCTAGAGAACATCGAAAATGTAAATACAATAGTGCAATACATGCACTGTATTGCCATATATACATATACAATGGCAGTACTCACTTACGTTTGCAAAGTTTGATATCCCATAACTTCGTAAAAATTTAACATATCCACATTATTTTTGTAAACTTTCACTGTCTTACGTCAGACAATACTATAATAGAATTTGAAGAAATTATGGTCAAATATAGCCTTGACACACAAAAATTCTGAAAAAAATGGGAAAAATTGCAGCGCCACCTGGTGGCCAAACAACCCTAGTTGATTAGTCTTTTGCAGAGTGAGGAATTCGCCATTTTCGTCAATAATATCGTTAATAGATTTAAAACCTTTTTCATACCATTTTTGGCAGAATATGGGTTTTGCCTGCACCGTTATATTCTCATTAAACCATAATATTTCTTAAAATATTGAAACTGCCAATTTTGGTTGGAGAGCGGACCTTAATTCATTTCAAACGTTCAAAATTTGAGACTAGAATACTGGAATCCTAGTCCATATTGAACCAATAGAACAACGGCTTAGGATACATCATGGATTCTATCACCTGGAAAAAAACTGTTGAATAACATGTTTCCACTTACCATGTTCTTTATTCAATATACGTTTAACTCATGTTAGAAGGAGTGATTTAACTTTCACCTCAAAATTGGGAACTTTCAATCCACCATGGCCCGGGGTTTTTGGTACAGAACATCCCTTTTTACTTTTGGAATAGTACTGCCCCAGAAAAACATGTCAATTTCCTTTCGTACCTTTTTAGTTATTTCAGATCAAGTGGCACTATTGAAGTACTGTAAACTAGTTTAGAAATCACAATTGTTTTCACAGCTAAAGTTTTCCCAATAAAAGACAAGTCTCGCATTTTCCAAACATTTAAAACATCATGCATGAGCTGGGAGTTATCAAAATTTTTAATCTACATATCAAGTTCATTAGTAAGAAACTTTACACCTAAAGTAGAAAATTCCCCAGTACTCCACTTTCAAGGGGTGTTGCCAGGCTGTCTTCCTGTATTTCTACCGGTCCATACATTCTGTTTTATCTCGATTTACTTTTAAACCACGACACTCCTCTATATTTTTCAAAAACTCTAGTACAGCATTTCCAGATATTTCATCCAATACAAAACAGGTAGTATCATCTAGAAGTTGACTTAGTTTTATCTCTTCTAAACCTATAGAGATGCCTTTCATCTTAGTATTTGCGGTAGTATGAATAGTTACTTGTTTAACGGTCAGTACAAATAGAAAAGGAGACTAAAAAAGAAGATTTGCTTCACAGCAAATCTGTCTGGGTGCCTTCTAAATGAGAACAGTTTGAAATGTTATACTTTGCCATTGTTCAACATAATCTAAATTTTATGTATTAGCCTAATTTTTATAAATTAAAATGCTCAGCTTTGGTTCTTAGTTCAAGAGATGTGGTCATGTCCCAAACTTATAAAGTGAAGTTTGAATGAAACTACTATATATAATAGTTTTGAAGCTATTCGACATTTTTATTTTGGGTTTTTGTCTAATTTGCATGAATTATAAGCCTAGAAGAACTTTGGTTTATTGTTCATTGGATGGGGTCATGCCACTGGCCCATAAATTGAAGTAGAAATGCCACCTCTATAATAGATTTGAAGTTATTAAAGTTTTACATTTTGCATATTCACCTATTTTGCATAAATTAAAATCCTACAATTTCGGTTCATGGTTCATTGGATGCGGCTTTGCCACAAACCTATAAATTAATGTTGGAATGGCATCTCTATATACAATAGTTTTGTAGATACTCAACTTTTATATTTTTCAATGCCCCTTATTAGCATAATTTGAAATTCTCCAACTATACTGTCCATTATAGTGGCAAGTGTCAAAAAGGTATATGTGCACATTGAAATTTTGAGTCCATCTCCAATAGTTTGGAAGATATGGCACTTTTAAAAAAGTTTTGTTGCCTCTAAAATTTGCATAATTTTTAACATCATGACTATTGCAAATGACATGCAAAAGATTGGTTGGTTAACTATGTCAGTCACCATGGCAAGTTTGGTGGTTTTTTCCAAAAGTGTCTGAAAAAAACTCTGGACCAACTTGGTAAGTAAGAAAGAAAGAAAAAGAAACAAAGAAAGACATTGGCCTTTTATTCCTTTGTTTGTTTATCTGAGATGAAAGACCACCTGTCCTATGTGACAACTTTTGTCTGGCATTAGGGGTGGTCTTAAATTACAGGTACCACTGTACAGTGAACCCTCTCTACAGTGGACACCCTCGTGACCAGAGAAAAGTGCCCACTCCTGAGAGGGTCAGCCCTTCTGGGCAGTATTGATGAGTATATGTGCATGTACAGTGTACACATATTATAATTCAGAGGGATTTTTATACATGCAATACAAAACGGTCTTTGTTCATGTATTACATAAACACATTTTAACAGATGCTGTCACAAAACTACATGTACATGTACCTGTGAACTGAGATATGCACTATACTGACTCAGTATTGGTTATGAAGAGAAGACCTCATCTCACTGGTTACAAGCAAACAAAGACATGAAAGTGTCCATTGAGATGACACAAATCCACACACTTTTTCAAAATTCACCAAGTTGTGAAAACAGTCACTGCGAACTGTAAGTCGAGACTTTTGTGGGTCCAGCAAACTCAGCTCTGTATGTGGTCTATTTTTAGCAGATGGTACACTCTGGCTTGTTCTGCCTAGAAGTCCAGACCCTCTGATCCCTTGGGACTGATAAGCCCAGCATACCCCTAGCCTCAGGCGAAAATAGACCAGCTAGGACACTCTGACTGGTCAGTCTCAGCCATGGTGTACTGACAGCTCTGTCCAGCATTAGTGTGAACATGGCTAAAATGTGTTTCTTGCATGAACAGAAAGCGATTCTCTGTATTTTATTTAGAACCTAATTACAAAGTTGTTGGGAGTTCCCCCCACCTCCCATTTGCCTTTCAAACCATAAACCCAGCAGGCATGGCTAGAAGGCTGGCTATGAGACAGGTTCAAGTATCATGAATGCGCAATGGTTGCCAAGCACCATGGAGGCTTATAACATGCAGTGCAGCAGAAGCCATAGTCAAAATGTGGATTGTTGGGAAATTCACTGAATTTAGCATACATTAAAATTCCCCAACTTTTGTTTGCATCCTATTGGATTTGCCAGATGTCTCAAACCTATATGTGTAAGTTAGAACTTTGTGTCTATCTATAATATTTTTGAAGATATAATGCTTTTAAAATTTTAATCGCCCATAATTTGCATAATTTTAAACATCATGACTATTCCAAGTCAGCTGCCTAATTTCACTGATGGGTCAGTCATAATGGCAAGTTTGGTGGTTTTCGGAATAATAGTGTCTGAGAAAAACTCCGGACAAATTTGGTGGTAAAGAAGAAAGAAAGAAAGAAACAAAGAAACAAAGAAAGAAAGAAAGAAAGAAAGAAAGAAAGAAAAAAGAAGGAAAGAAAAAAAGAATTCTTGGAAAAATAAAATGTCTGGGTTGGCACCCAGACATAATAAAAGCCTTGACGAACTCCTCTGTCTACGGAGAGAAAGGGTGAAGTATATCCGTTATTAATGACACAACTATTCATATTTGTATACATGATTTTAACCCATATGCGGAAATTTTCACCACAATGGAATATTTGTAAAGCTTTATATAAAAAAAGCCCATTCCGAAGTATCGAAAGCTTTTTCAAAGTCAATCAATAAAATCAAACCGGACAGGTCACAGAAGCTTGTTAATTTAATATTATCTGAAATTTGTCTTCTACATGCTCCCCAACATTTCTTCCTTTAACATCTACGCTGTGTTCACCAGCTGTGGCAAGAATTTTTGCAACCTTAATGCCATCACTTTTGCAAGTAATTTATAATCTACATTCAATAATGGAAGACGGCGCCAATGATTCAAGTAAAATAAGTTATTATTATGATTATCATTATTATCATTAGGATTATCATTATTATTATTATCATCATCATCATCATCATCAACATCATCATCATCATCATCATTATTATTATTATTATTATTATTATTATTATTATTATTATTAAAGATCTTACTCGTCGTCTTTGATCTACCTACAGTAAGCCTTTTTCAAAGGCGTAATCAAAACGCTTCATGAATAAATGTTCTATATGTGACCAAAAATGTGTAAAATTCCACTGTGAACCCATCAGTACCAGGATCCTTATAATTTTTAAACTGTTTTAATGCACTTAAACATTCAGCTCTGGTTACTAAACCGTCCCATTTTTGTTTTTCATCATCAGATAAAGTTCAGGTTGATATATATATATATATATATATATATATATAGTGTCATGCACCAAATGTACCTTTTTATTAGAATTATTAAATCTTTCAAAATATTTTTCCTCGTTTAAGATACCTCTAGTTTTACAATTTCCTTGTTATCGCTAGTCATTAATTTTGTGACACATTTCACTTTAAAGTTTCTTTTTTTTCCAGAGGTAAGAAATACCTGGTAATCTTTTCTTCCTGTTATCACCATCTAGCATGTGACTGAATCATAATTCCTTTAACCTGTCGATCATAAATGTCATTCAACTGTGTTTGAACATGATTTATCTTATTTTTATCTTCATCATTTGGTGATGATGCCAAATCACCATGTAACATCTCTAGCTGGTTATGTAAGTCCCTTTCCTTCTGTATAATTCTTTTTTGAGGAAGAAACTGTAAATCCTCGGAGCTCACATTTAATGACATCCCATTTCCAACTGCCAAGACTGGTAGGGTTAACAAAGTTCCACCCGCATCCTGCAGATGGCGGGGACCGGTGGAAATTTGCATCGGAGAGATTCAGGACTCCCAAACACGTAGCACACAGACATTTTGTTTTTCTTTCTTTCTTTCTTTCTTTCTTTCTTTCTTTCTTTCTTTCTTTCTTTCTTTCTTTCTTTCTTTCTTTCTTTCTTTCTTTCTTTCTTTCTTTCTCTCTCTCTCTCTCTCTCTCTCTCTCTCTCTCTCTCTCTTTCTCTCTTTCTTTACAGGTAATTTTGTCCGACATTTCATTTGAAAAGTAGTATACGTAGAAACTCCAAATTTGGCACAGTTATACTTCTATAGATGAAATCTGGCCTTTTTATAATGAGAGGTGATGCATTTCAAAATTATGCAAATGAGGGCTGATTAAAGTTTTAAATCTTCAATATCTTATATACTATAGTAAATGTAGTTCCGAGTGTATTGGAGTTCGATCACAGCAAGGCAAAGGTCATCTCAAATGTCAAGGTCATGTCAAGGTCAAAGGTCATGTCAAGGTTAAAAGTCAGTTTTAGGTCAAAATGTTATTTTAAAGCCAAAATGTCCTTTTAAAGGTCAAGGACCACTTCAGGTAGAGGTCATCTCAAGGTCAAAGGTCATTTCAAGGTCAAAGGCCACTTTCGATGGTGGCTTTCTTATAGGAATAACTTGATCAATTTTTGTCCAATTTTGACTATGTTGGACTCAAATTGTAGGTACTGTAACACTGCACATTTTCGAAGTCTTGCCTTTTTATAATGAGAGGTTATACTTTTCAAAATTATGCAAATGAGGGCTAATTTAAGTTTTAAATCTTCAATATCTTATATACAATAGTAGATGTGGATCCGAGTATATAGTTCAATCATAGCAAGGCAAAGGTCATCTCAAATGTTAAGGTCATGTCAAGGTCAAAAGTCATGTGAAGGTCAAAAGCCAATTTTAGGTCAAAATATTTTAAAGGTCAATGTTCACTTCAGATAGAGGTCATCTCAAGGTCAAAGGTCATATCAAGGTCAAAGGCCACTTTTGATGGTGGCTTTCTTCAAGCCATAACTTGGTTAATTTTTATCCAATTTTGATCATGTTGGTTCAAATTCTAGCTATTGCAACACTGCACATTTTAAAAATTACACGTGACCATTAAAAGTCAAAGGTCAATGTCATCTGGACCTTTGAAAGTTTCACCCAGCCATAACTCGGCCTATTTCCATCCAATTTTAATCATGTTGAACTTAAATTGTGTGGCATGGTAACACTGTACATTTTTGCAATTTACATTTGACCTGTAAAGGTTAAAGGTCAAAGGTCAAGGTCATTTGGACTTGGAAATTTTCATCCAGCCACAAGCTTAATGGAATGTGAAGTACCAAAGCACAAAAGTTGACCATTTAATATATACAACTTTGGAAGGCACACAGATTTGCTTTGAAGCATATCTTCCTTTCTAGTTGTAATTCCCCTTCTTTAGTTTAGGCCTTCCACATCACATTCCTCATCTCCTACATGGATTGCTTTCAGCCCCTTTTCCTTTAAAAACGCTACCTGTTCTCTAATGATGGCTACTAAAGGCGATACAATGATTACAATGTATGAGGCTGAGGGATCCTCGCTGAGATTGAGAGTGAGATGATGAGTTAGCCCAGTGCAGCACGAATGGTGCGGCCTTGACTTGCCCGAACCCGTCGGCAAAGATGCAAAAACATCCTGCCCTTTGCCTATGTACTCTAGTATTTCCAGTTGAACTACTGATGCCACAGGCCGACCGAGTTTTTCAGCTACAAAGTGTACACTGTCCTTGAGTGTGCCTGCTGCTGCCATGTTGGCCATGCCGTCTTGCTCAGATATTAAATGCAAATTTTGCAGGTGAAATGGTGACCTGCTTTCTGATTGGCTGTTTATATCCGGTGCCAATTTCCACCGGTCCCCGCCATCTGCAGGATGCGGGTAGAACCTTGTTAACCCTACCAGTCCCCGCCTAGTGAATTACTGTGTTTGACCTATTTACAAGAAACATATCAACCACGTTTCAGCTTAATTGGAGTGATGATTCTGGAGAAGTCCAAAATAGCAAAACCACACAAAAATCATACAATAATTAGATAAAAAATTGTAGCGCCATTTTGGTAAATAAAACCGAAACTAGGAGTCCTTAGAAGTACTCCGGTGTAATATCAAAGTAATTGGATTAGCAGATTCGGAGAAGAATTTTTTTGGGGATTTGCCCCCCCCCCCAAAATCACTGGAGCATGCCCATTTGAACCAACGTGGTAGAGACTCGCCCAACTGTGAAAATGTGAATTAAAATTAGAATCCCCATTCACTTACATAGTAATCAACAGGAAAGGTGCACTTGCCGACAAGTACTCGAATTGAAAAAAATCTTTAAAAATCAGGAATTCAGAGCAGCGCCACCTAACAACTTTGACCCTTCCACAAAGAACAGATCCAATAAGTTTCAGCAGAGTGACGGTTCTGGAGAAGTCGAAAATAGTAAAAACACACAAAAAAATCATAAACAATTTGCAAAAAAAATTGCAGCACCACCTGGTGAACAATTAAGAACTAGGAGTCCCGAGGAGTGTTCCTCTATGATATAAAAGCAATCGGGTAAATGTTTTCGGAGAAGAATGTTTAAGATTCCCCCCCCCCCCAAAGTCCAAAAATCAATGGAGCGTGACCATTTGAACAAACTTGGTAGAGGCGCGCCCAAGATATATTGCCACCAAGTTTAAAGTCGATCTGTGACATAGTTTTGGAGAAGTCGAAAATGTAAATTACGGACGGACGGACGGACGAACGACGGATGGCTAACCCTCCTAAAAGCTCAGCTGACTTTTCAGCTGAGCTAGAAAGCGATTGGCAAAGAGACATAAATTCCTTTTGCAAAACAAAGAGGAAGAAAAGTGGAGACAACGTACAGCAATAAAACGCCACTATGAGAATCAACACCACTGCACGCAGACGGAAAGAACGGCAATGCCACTTAATAAGAACAGTGGACAGGATAAGACGTCACAGACAGGGACAGATAATGGGGTATGCCATCATAAGCAAGCACCTCTTCAGCACCCATATTTACGAATATTGTAAAAATCACGTAACAGCTCCAGGCCTGCTTGTGGATCCAATGCTCAGTTGGACAGCCCTAGACCAGCTGCATCACAGCACAATCGCCCCACAAACGACCACCCGTAAAAAGAGCGGTCTTTCTAATCAACCGTAACCAAGTTGCAAGTGAACAAAAAAGCTGGCCAACTTGCCGTTATTTTAAAAGATGATTTACTATCTCAACTCTAATCGCTCGGTTGTGTCTGAAGCAGTTATCATCCGTTAGTTATAAATCCAAATGCAACACAATACCACTATGGTGAGCGCTATTTATAAACATGGTGCAATGCATTGTGGGAAAGGAAAATCAAAGTGAATCACGGCCACACGTTTTCAGCACGCTTCCAGGTGTCCGGTCTCCGAATTGCCAGAGCAAACGGGCGTTAAAGTACTTTTAAAACATGACTTACTATCTTAACTTTAATCTGCCCGCTCGCAGCATATGTCATCGTTATTGATAATCTAGCTCCCGGCTTGCCCCCACCTCACCCCACCACCTTGTAGTGTAGATTGTCCTATTTGTATCCTCCTTTGCAAACCGTTGGGTGTGGAGTCCGCAGTTTTCAAACTGGCAGCCAAGTGCCGGTGAGCCGATTCGATATTTTGAAGAGGTAGTATCCAAAATATATGTGCAATTGGGGTTAACGGAAGGCTAATTTGTCGAATAAATGTTATATGCAATATATATTGGGACTTTTCAAGAGTGAGCTTAACCTGAAAATGTAAATACACCGCAATACAAACATCAGTTGTAGCCCGCAGTGGGCCCCACAGTCCGCTTTTTCAAGTGTGTGTGTCAGCACACACTTTTCTGTTTTTCTTTCTTTCTTTCTTTCTTTCTTTCTTTCTTTCTTTCTTTCTTTCTTTCTTTCTTTCTTTCTTTCTTTCTTTCTTTCTTTCTTTCTAGGCAGATTTGTCCAACATTTCATTTGAAAAGTATTATATGTAGAAACTCCAAACGTGGCACAATTATACTTCTATGGATAAAGTCTGGCCTTTTTATAATGAGAGGTCGTGCTTTTCAAAATTATGCAAATGAGGGCTAATTAAAGTTTTAAATGTTCAATATCTTATATACTATAGTAGATGTGGTTCCGAGTGTATAGGAGTTCGATCATAGCAAGGTTAAGGTCATCTCAAATGTCAAGGTCATGTTAAGGTCAAAGGTCATGTCAAGGTCAAAGGTCATGTTAAGATCAAAGGTCATGTCAAGGTCAAAGGTCAATTTTAAGCCAAAATGTCATTCTTGAGGTCAAGCTTCACTCCAGGTAGGGGTCAATTCAAGGTCAAATGTCATTTCAAGGTCACAGGCCACTTTCGATGGTGACTTTCTTCTAGCCATAACTTGGTCAATTTTTATCCAATTTTGATCATGTTGGGCTCAAATTGTAGCTATTGTAACACTGCATGTTTTTGAAATCTACATGTGACCTCTGAAGTTCAAGGGTCAAGGTCATGTGGACCTTTGAATTTTCCCTGCAGTCATAACTTGGCCAATCTCCATCCAATTCTAATCATGTTGGACTCAAATTGTAGGTATTGGCACGCAGGACATTTTTATAAAACGTGTAACATCAAAACGGAAAAGGTCAAGGTCATTTGGCCCTTTTGAAAGGGTCTTGGTCAATTTTACTCCGATTTGGTTCATGTTGGGCTTAAATTGTGAGTATTGTAACACTGTGCAATTTACATGTGACCTGTAAAAGTCAAAGGTCAAGGTCAATTGGACTTTGAAATTTGCATCCAGCCACAAGCTTAATGTTATGGGATGTACCAAAGGAAAAAGTTGTAGCATTTAATATTTACAACTTTTGAAGGCACACAGACACATTTGCTTTCAAGCAAATCTTCTTTTCCAGTTTCTTTCTTTCTTTCTTCTTTACCAGCAAATTGGCCGACACTTTTTTCGGACACTATCATACATAGAAACTCCAAACTTGGCATGATTGTACCTCCATACAAGGAGTTTGGCCGTTTTATACACAGAAATGAAAATGTTTAAAATTATGCAAATTAAGGGCATTTGAAATTTTAAATCGTGATTAACTTCAAAGCTATAATAGATAGAGATGCCATTCTAACTTCTACTCCTGTGTTATGGAATAGTTGTACATTGCCATACTAATATGCTTTGAAGACACACACACTGATTTGCTATGCAGCAAATCATCTTTCCTAGTTTTTTTTTTTTTATCAGACATAGAAGTCGCCCTCGGGCTATAAATTTTGCAGCAGCACCAGTAGGACAAGCCACGACCCCCTGGTGTGTGAAAGCTGGCGCTTGGGCGAGAAGGATGCCCCGATAGTGGATGCAGGTCCAAAAGTACTGGCGAGTTTTTATACAAGTGGTAATAATGGGATGCAATGTACTGTGATAGCACTCATAGCGCTTATCTTATTTATGCAAAAATAATGGCATACAGGTTGGGCCGTTCTCTGGCTGGGATTTCCGGTTTATATAATGTTTTCTGGATCCCGCTTATTTAAAGCATGATGATATAGCTACTCTGTCGGAAACCAAGATGAGTGGCTTTGAAAATTAGACAAGACCTTGGCCAATGGAATGAATTGATCGAAAGGTTGGTGTACTTCAAAATTTTCAGATAAGGAAGCAAGCGAAGCTTATGCGACAATTTGATCGAGTAAAATAAAATCATAAAATATGAAGGACCAGACTTGAAAGCATTGTGGAACTCATGTTATCAACACTGGTTCTGCGGGTTAAAATGCACATTCCGTTTTCAGTATTTCGATTCATCTTTACAGCATGTTCCACCCATAGACATTTTGCTAGATATATCAGTAGCAGTCACTTAGGTAGACATGTAGGGCACGTTGACAATAAATCTGCTTTGAGCATACTACACTTCATGCTTAAAAGGGTATGTAAAGTGCTATTTTTCCCAATGTAAAACAGTGAACTAATTTCAGGCTTATTTTGATTTAATTTAATTTTGAATTGGTCTAGAAACTCGGCATCACGAGTGGCAGGAGGCAAATCGTTCCAGAGCCGAACAGCTGAAGGAAAAAAAGATGCATTTAATATATTGGTTCGAGCCCGAATTAAAGACAAATTGTATCCAGATCTCACATTATACCTGTTTCGTTGTCTGATGGAAGTTGGCAATAAATTTGTCAAATATTGCGCGAGCATCATCCTCGAGAATTTTGTAAAACATGATTAATAACTTCCTCTGTCTGACAATTTTTTGAAACCAGATTACTGATAAATTAGAACGTGACTCTTTCAGCTGCTGGACTGACTTTTTCTAGATCCTGGCAGTCACTACTTGTCCCACACGACAGACCCGTACCCTCATAATGGCTGTACAGAAATAAAGAGTTTTTCAAGAGATTTTCTGCTTAAACGACATTGTATATGTTTCAAAATGTTTACCATCTTCATGCGTTTGGTGGTTAACTCATGAATATGACTTGTCCAGCTGAATGTCAGATCATATCGATAATCCCAAATGCTGATGTTCTGGTTTACTTTGTAAAGATTCGTTCATTAAGACCAAGTCCGGATAAAGATGTGGAAGTAGTTTCCTTGATAAAATGCTACTACTGGTTTTAGAAAGATTAAATGACACTAACCATTTGTACGCCCAATTTTCTACTGGAAATTGGGCGTACAAAATAAGACCGCAGGTGTTACCTCTGTTTTACGTTTTTGTGAATTCGAACAATCTTGCATTTTAAAGCACGAAGAGAGTTTGTATACCGAGGTACATTGTCCGGTGTGATAGTAGGTACATTGTCCGGTCTGGTAGTAGCCTCCTTGTGGCGAATACTATCTTTTGCACAACTTAAAAAATTCTCGCTCCATGAGTCACTTATTATATCGATATTATCTGAATCAATATCTGTTGAATATCTTCAAGTCCATTATTGGTAGAAGTGCCATCTCAGCTTCAATTTATAGGTTTGTTTTGCAGTCACATCCAATGAACCACAAGCAAACGTTGTAGAATTATAATTCATGCTGATTAGGGCACTTACTTGAAAAGTTTAAATGTTGAATATCTTCAAAACTACCAAAGGGAGAGGTGCCATTCAGACTTTCATAATCTTCACAAGTTTCTGCCATAGGCACACCCAACTGAACACAGCCAAAAGTTGTAGAATTTTAATTTATGCAAATTAGAATGGACAAAATCTAAATTTGAGCAAATGGCGGACCCTTCAGTCAACGCTTTGCCTTGAAGGTATGTCTAGTTTTTTTGTTGTCATGGTAATATGCAACTCTCCGAAAAAATAAGTCTAAACACAAACGTCAAAAGACGAATTGAATTGGTGGCCTATCGGAAACATAACGGATAACTGGGCGTAGGTAATGCTTTAGCCCATGATGTGCTGATGTAGGAAAAAGAAATCAAACCCGCTACAGAGAGTGTAGGCCTGCATGTACCATAGAAAATATTAGTGTCTGTAACCTATCACAAATGCATGTGAACAGCTTTAGTGCCACTTACACAAAACTCGCCAGTACTTTCGGACCTGTATCCACTATCGGGGCAACTTTCTCCATTGAGCTTCGTCTTTGACGCAGTGGGGCGCTTGGCACACAACCTATTGCTGACCCTTATTTTATTGCCTCAGGGCGACTTCACGGTCGGATACAAAATCCTAATTCTGGGGCCTACAACTGGTAACTGTTTGTCGTTGTATTTACATTTTCAAGTAATGCTCACTCTGGAAAAGACCCATTATATATTGTACATTACATTCATTCGACAAATTAACCTTCTCTTAACACTAATCACACATATATTTTGGACGCTACCTCTTCAAAATAGCCAATCGACTTGCCTGCCATTGTGAAAATACTGAGTTCTGCACTCAATGTCAACGGTTTGTAAATGGGCATTGGGACGATCTTGCCGAGTGGGGGTGGGAAGAAGGTTATAATATATGAAACCAAAAGTATATATTTTGCAATTATTTCAGGACATCAATAATGATATATATGCTGTGGCTTTGATTTACTTTGATATCCAAGTCGAGTGTACTTTTGTGAGACTGTCCCGCAATCAATGCATTAATTTCGCAATGTTCAAAACGGCGCTCGAGCATGCCTTGTCGCGTTTAGATTTGTAACTAACGATGATAACTGCTTCAGACACCACTGAGCCGGTAGATTAAAGTTAAGATAGTAAGTCAGGTTTTAAAAGTACTTAAAGACCTTTTGCTCTGCTAACTTGGAGAATGGACATCTGGAACCGTGCTGAAAACACGTGGCCACGATTCACTGTGATTTTCCTTTCCCACAATGCATTGCGCCATGTTTAAAATGGCGCTCAATGTAGGTACATGCATGCCCTCATGTTGCATTTGTATTTATAACTAACGATGATAACTGCTTCAGACACAACCGAGCGGGCAGATAAAAGTTAAGACTGTAAGTCATCTTTTAAAAATACGTTGACGACTGTTTGCCCTGGTAACATGGAGAACGGACACCTGAAACCTAGCGATTAGCGATACTAGATACCAATGCCGCACCCATCGTGGCTATATGCAGCAGCTATGCTTTTTCCCGGCCCAAGTTGACTGCCCAGACAAGTTGAAATAAAATGCTGTGTTTGAGTCGACTTGGGGCCGTGTAGGTCACATTTGGGCCACTGAAAAAAATTACGGACTTTTTTGGGCCACTTGGGTCTATGACTGAGTTTGTAGCATTGGCCTGGGTAGATCAGTATTTATTAGGGAAGGGCATCTTAAAAGTTTTTTTTTTTGTTCCATTAACTTTAGATTGGGCCTTTTTAGTAGGGTCTATCAGGTTACCAGAACCACACATATTTTTTGTTAAGCCTTGGGTAACTTGGACATTTGTTGAAACATGTTGAAAATGGATGTTCTTTCCCGTTTTACACATTACCACTTTTGAGGTCAGTTTAATTTGCTACCTATGCACAGCTGGAGGCACTTGGATATTACAAAAATACCTATTGCTAACTTGCAAATGGAAAATCACATTTAACTGACCAATGAAATCCAAGAATTCATATGACCACTGTTGCACCATCTTGTTCACAGTCATTTCCTTGAAGAAGATTTGTAGATCAAGGTAACTGCTCCTAAATTGACAAAAAAAATTTAATGTTACATATTGAACTACTTTACCCACAAATACTGCTGCATATATAACATGGCAGGAAAATTTAATCCACTATATGATAATTAACAGTAACGTCTTGAATGGGTCTGGGGTTAGCTGGAAATATTAGTCAATGATACAAGTATACAGCGGAACCCTGCATTAAGACAGCCACGGTGATGACACTATCATATGAATAAGACCAGACGTGCGATCACCATGCGATTTTCTACATGTATGTAGTCCTATCAAAAGTATCAGAATGAAGCACATCCGTAAAAAGGAATAAATACAATATATATGGCCATGCTCAGGTGCTGCGCTAGGTGGCCTTCATACTAGCGCTCATATCTATCTATCTATCTATCTATCTATCTGTCTGTCTGTCTGTCTGTCTGTCTGTCTGTCTGTCTGTCTGTCTAGGCTACATATATCACCCTATATACTAGATAGAAAGGACCTGGATAATTTGAAAGCTGCATTGCTGATATATGACAAACCAGGGCTATAGGTGACGAGTAAGCGGACTGATAGATGGCAAAAGCGGGCTGGAAAAGCGGGCCAATAGATGACTACCGGTACGTCATAAATTTAGCAGGCCGATAGATGACCAGCGTAACGTAGTTTAAGGGATCAGTTTTCTATCCCAGTGACATGCGCGCGCAAGGTAAATTCGTCTTTTTTTCCGGGCATAAATTTGTAACAAATCCCAGCAACCATGCCCTCTCGTGCATTGCTGACGTTGCTTGTTACGTCAGCAGCCAGCACATCGTGTTTCATCGATCTTGCTTTCATAAACAAAGTATAACGTGAAGTCTGCTCTTAGAACAGCACGCGCCGCACGCACCACGTGATAACCCAAGTTGCAAAGCTTATTTCCGTTTAAAAAAAAATAAAAGGGGGGATGGGTCTGTCACTTGAGGCGTTTTTTGATATTTCAGTTGATCAGGTTTGCTTGTTTGTCTCTTGCAACATTACTATGTTGCCGGAAACTGGGATAGAATGGGGTTTAACTACTTCTGGGGAGGATTGGACGTTCAACTAAGCCCGCACCATGAAGGCTTGGCAGCCGTCCATGCCCGACGAAGGAGGGCATGGACTAAACCTGCCAAGCCTTCATGGTGCGGGCTTAGTTGAACGTCCAATCCTCCCCAGAAGTAGTTGAACCCCCAACCCAAAGGTGCGTGCGTTGGGGCCGTATACCCTGCTGCCAGTGTAGGGTGCGGCAGCAAAGCACGAACCCTAGATATTAGGCCTAATCCCTTTTTTTTATCATAATAACACGGCTTACAGAAAATAAGTTTTCAAAAACCACCCATACATGTATGCCCCCAAAATGCTTGATTCTTCATTCCCTGTCCGGACGGAGCTACATAGTATGGACTATGGTTGACTCGCTTATTTTCAATATTCTCTTATTTCCGATAAGGCGATAATTTGCAAGATTATTGACAAATTATGATGTCAAGCTAAGTTTTTAAAGCTATGACAGAAGATCTTCACAACTGATCAAACTTTCATGTTTGGTAATTAATTATGGAAAAAAATACAGAAACACTGAATCGTGCATCTTTTATCCTCAACTCAAACTTCGGGGTGACTGCTGAGGAATTTGTACAGTTTTATTATTTGGGATAAATTTATTTTATAATTCACATCACACATTTGTAAGTATTTGAATGCCTTGATAAAACAACCCATTTACCCATTGTTTAAAATCAGTTTTATTCTGTTATGGAATTTGAATTGATGGCTTATCGGAAATAGGCGAGTATCACAGACTGTTATTTTGTTGTTACTGTGGGTCTATATGGGGTAGGCCCTGTAGGTATTATTCTGACCGTCGATCTGGGTAAATGAAGGAAATTAAATATTTTGGATATATATTTTTACACATTCATTTCTTCCATAAATCAATCGGCCTCATCGAAGCCTTTGTAAGAATGATCTCGTGCTGCCAAGTTTGCTTAGGCTATCGGAAATAAGGATTCATACTTTGTTTGTTCAGTGTGCACCGTCCTCATCATTCCGCCAAATGTGATCTTTCGAAAACAAATCGGATTAACGAACCAGAGCAGGGTACCTTCTACGTCACCACCATGGATCTAGGCCTACATGTATGTAGCTATCCACATTATATATATATAAACACAATGAATTGAATTAAAAGTAAACATTTTTTCTTTATTTTGATATGAAGATACAGGAAGAGTCATGAGATATAGTTTTTAATTGTCAGTCCAAGCACTGAGGACCCATGCTACCTAGGTTCAAGCTCATTATGTCAACATAATATCGGCACCTCATAAGACAAACATAAACAAAAGAAATAAATCTTTTAGCTTGCATGCAACTATTCATTGGAAATTATCAGGTTTAGGCCTATCTATGACACGACAATCGCCCAATACTTACATTCAATCTAACTTTAACAATGCAAGTATAGGAGAGGGCCTGGTGTGTTATGAGACCGTAACACATAGGCTATGTGTTTTATCGAACCATAGCACATGTGCCCCGCCCATATTCCAATAAGGTATACGCCTACCTGGGTTTCTGGAACTCAATACTTCAACATGCTGGGTACATTTTGTGTAATCGAGCAGAAAAATTAAGTGGAAAATGTAAACATAAGCAATGAGGGTCGTTTTTGTGTGTTATGGCATAATGACGCAGGTGATTGAAACTGGCATTCAAATTTCTCCTTCGCTATGATTGGGTGCCAGTGAATGAATTTTTATTTTCGTTCATTATTTCATTACGGATATGTACACAATTGAGCGATTAAAGTAAAGCTGATAAGTAAACGAAAATACAAATTTATTCACTGGCTGCCAATCAGAACTAAGGAGAAATTTTAGTCCGTACGCAGGGGTCACTTCCGTTCAAGGAACAGTGGCTTATTTGGAATCGAGACGCTTTGTGAGGAATAAAGTGGCCCAAGTGGGCTAAAATGCGTCCAACATCTCAATTATTAGGCAGGGATCGAGAGAGTGGATTGTGACAAATCTTTTGGTATATAGGTCATATGCGTCGGGCAGCAGAAGGTGTTTAAAACAGGAAAACAGCGTGGGGGCACAGATTTTTGTTTGTTCCCTTCGAACCCTTATCAGTATTTTCGGTGGACAGTGACTTTGGTGGTCAGTATGAATGGGTTCGTATCGACCACAGTATGATGAAAACGATTCTGCTGGTTGCTGCTGTGATCCATAGCAATTGCTGGGCATCCGTAACCCGTTTGTCGAGTTCATGTTTGAAAAGTTACAATACTGCAAGTGTACAGATCGAACAGATATTTGTATTTGTTGAAATCAAGTTTATTGGTTATGTTAATTATCACACAGTCGTGCTCTCTGTAGCCTATGACTTCTAAAAATTCATAGTCCAAGGGTACCATGAGGAACCTAAATGGCCCATAGGCTGGTGCATCACCAGCTGCCGTATTAAAAAATATTTAGATTTGTTATTTTTGTTAGCATTGAAAGAATAGGAACGGTAGTGTAGTTCATGAGGCAATGGTTACACTAGAGCATCTCGTGCAGCCAACGTGCTGCGCAATAATATCCTCATGCTTGGCCTGGGACTATTTTCACTTCCCAATTGTTAGCGCCTCATGACGGACAAAATCCAAACTAAACTAAACTGCCGAAGCGTTTGATTCATAGGCCTAAGCATAATGGGAAGACGGTATCAGATGATCAAGAATTGCATATCTACTCGTCAAAACTTGCCTAAATGTTTTCTTTTACCGGTTTTGCAAGCTTTATTGAAATAAAGCTATTGTGTTATTCGGAACTTTTTTTTCCCTAGTTTTGTGTTCCAGGAGTTGCCTTGACAACTGATGGCTGATGTAGTAGCCCCGCCTACTTGGCTCCTCCCACTAGTAAACAAAAAGGCGATTTTTTGTAAATTAACAAGCTAAAACGATTTTAAATCAACTATCAATGATAATACTTACTCTTATGTCAATAGAAATTGATGTTAAATGTAAATATAAGAATTAAACTTCCTCTCTAGTGTAATTACGGGCGCAAAATAATTACACTAGAGAGGAAGTTTAATTCTTAATTGATTGCACAGACGCACTTGGTGGATGGCAGCCTCCTATTTTTATAAAAATATTCAGTGGCAGAAACACACAATGTTTGTGAAAATATTGTTTTTAAGTGACAGAATGGTTCTACAGTGCTAGTGCATTATACTATTTGAAGTCCAAGTCCTGTTGGGGGTGGGGGTGGGGTGGGGTGGGGTGGGGGTAACAGTGCATTGTGCATTTTGGGAGTGCGTTTGCGGCCCTACAACGCACTGCTATTCAGGCTTCCTATTGGTTACTCCTTAGTTACGGAATAACATCACAATAGAAAGGCCTGCTACATATATCTAGATAGGCGACATGTCAATTTGACAGGTGCATGCGTGTACCGATAAGTCCCCTGCACCGGTAATTAGCAAAGTGTAATGAAGTGGGTACATTGGGCTGCTTCACATTCTTCTCTCGCATCACCGTGAGCGTCACTCACTAGGCCTTTAGGCCTATATCACTTCTAGCCCCAGCTCATTTATTTAATTTGTTTTAGCGCAGATTAACATTTGTGTTTATTAAATAATGTGAGATAAACAGTTCGTGATTACTAATATATATATATATATATATATATATATATATATATATATATATATATATATTTCGAGTCCCGCTCGTTCCGAACATAAAATGTATGTTTTCGGCTGGTGTATTTAAGTCCCCGATTTTGGAAATAAATGCCGAATTAGTTCATGTACTACATAGGCCTAACCGTGTTGATATGGCACTGGCACATAACCACCTCCATTGAGCCATTCTTTTTTAAGAATGGGGATTTGGTCGAGTGGAGAGCCTATGTGCGTTTTCCATTTCAGCTAGGCTTTACACTTCCCTTATACTTTTAAGATCTACACAAGGCATGTTGTTGTGCCAGGATATTTTGACAAGAACGGGAATATAGTTTCCCCGAGTATGGATCGAAAAGTAAACCGGTAACGATTTTGCAAAGAGGGACATTTGAACATCATTATATTCTCAGTTTGGCATGTTTCCTATTTGCCTCCTAAGCAGACTTTCTTGGGGCGATACACTATGTTGGCCCCCAGCGAAAGTCTGCCCGGCCGTGTCGCAATACCATTTCAAGAGGCAATTAGCAGATCTGGCGATAACGTTGTCAGGCGCCGCTGGGCCAATGAATTGTACTTCGCTTATCGTGAAAGTTGCCTACTGCATTATTAATGAGCTGTGTGTCGTCCAATCAGATGCGAGCAACACGTCACTTCCCACACAGCAGTCAAAATAACTGCACGAGGTCGAGGACCCAAGGGAGTAATCCAATTGACACCTTCTCAAACGTGGTTTACCTGCTTGTGTATCTGTGAATTACTGGAGTAAAAGATGTCAGAATGGAACAGGGTGCTGTGTATTGCGATCGGGAAATGTTCCCGGCGTCACCTTCACCCAGAATACAAGACGACACCCCTAACTTGCTCAGTTCTTGCTGATGAGATTTCACTAGACTTACGAGCGGGCAAACTAAGATTACTACAGGTTTGGCTGGGATAGGCGTTTCCGTTTCACCAGGTCAGGTATTAGTTGGAATATTCGGCTTTTTCCACTGCCTGTTGGTAAAATTACAAAAGTGTCTTTCTTCTCAACAATAACATTAAATAATGCTTGCTCCTGGTGTTTGGTCGCCTGATAATTTACTCTCATCTCTTGCCAACAATCCTCAAGAACTTCCCGGAATTTTTTCTCATCCATTTTTTTCTTTTTCCCGTGAGACTGACGCTGTTCATAGGCAGCTAATTTAGTAATTACAACTGGGCTGAGTGCGTAACACAGTTGCCGTACATGGCAGAACAGTTATTGGATCAGGGATCACATTAAGCTTGCGTCCTGCGGCATAGACGCAAAAAATAAAGAAACGACGCCTGGAAATTAATAAAACATTGTCATTTTGCGTCTCTGTGGACGCACGCACAAAAACGCGATGCATTTTTGAAAGATACAACTGCAAGAATTACCCCAAGCGGTCACGGTGTTTTGTATCGACCATTATCAATCTCGTGATTATTTATTATACTGATGGAATCCTCTGATGTTCGTCTTTCTATGCAACAAGCTCTCTTATTTGCTAAGAAAAAATATTCGTGGGGTATCCCTCCAAAAATTTGCCAGAATGGGAATGGATGGACGTCACTTCACCTCATTATAAATGCTGAGAGCACTTCCAGGCTCCTCATTGGGTGGATTTGATCACGCGCCGCTCACTGTCCAATCAAATTCGTTGTTCCCCATGTGCTTGTCTCATGTCCGCAATGTTGGGAAGGTAAAAGTCGTATCACGCAAAGATTATTGGACTAAGATGTTAAATTTTCAAATCACATTTTCACCAAGAAGAGTTCCATCGAAAAAATCTAGACCCAGATAAAGGTACGAGTGAAAATTCATTACGGACGACAAGGAAAATACGCAGATTAGTCATCGCAAGGTTACACGTGAACGAAGCGAAATTTTGCATTAGCCGGCCTAACAGCGTAACACGATGTTGTTCATCACTGTCTCCGTTGGTTCACGTGCTTATTGGTGTTTTTGAAGCAAAATTTGGTTGTTATGATTTCATTGAAATGTTTGAATGGAACAAATCTGTAGGAATTAAAAAAATTTATGATCGAAGGCCGGAAAAATGTGTAGCGGAAAACCATGCCTGGGTGCATGCCCGTGACAGGCATTATGTTGTTCGCACCTTCCCAGCAGGTGAACCCAAACAGTTAATTGAGCGGCGTGTGGTCAATACCGACTGGGCCGTGTAATAGCCTAGAAACAAAATGGCGCTCACAGAGTCACTATCCCTCAATGCACTGCGCGCATCCCCACACCTGGCCACTCGCTGGCTGCGATGCCAGGACGGCGCTGCCTGCTTCCAGACAGTGACACTGCCAAAGAAAGGCAGACGTTCGCTGGGGGGCAGTAGACCGCCAAGAACGGATGTTTAGCAGGCAAGTTTCCTATATGTTTGATGGAAAATCAAAGAACCGGGTGTGACGTCAAAAGGTAAACTTCACGTATAGTTTGTTGGATTAGACAACAGTGGATTATGGGGAAAAAAGGACAAAACTTCGTTTGTTCACTGCAATGACAAGGATGGCCATGGCTTGTGAGTTCGGAGAAGTTGGAACCTTGCAAAACTGGGGACTCCATGATCATAACAAGTGAGCAAGCAAAAACAAGCTGTGCGAAACTATCATTGTAATAACCACTAGAAAAATGTAGTGCCGACATTAACCCAGTAAAAAAAAAACTTTTCCGGACCTAACCATGGTAAGTACGTGAACAAAGACGATCACAACGAAATTCTGGCCAAAGTGAGAATAATATAACAGAAAGTAGCTTCCTTGAAGAACGATCAAGTTTATTGGACCCTCGGAGGAAGAAACGTTTTCCCAAAGCCTACTAATCACGGCAGGCGATTACTTCAGCAAAACGTTTCCTCCGAAAAGGATCCAATAAACTTTGTTGTTCTTTACGGAAGATATGTTCGGTTTTTTATTCCCCTTTAAGCTGTATTTTTACTCCAAAATTGCCCCAAAACCATACCTCAACAAAGAACCCTGCATCGTTGCTGCATTGCTGGCCGGAAATTTGTGTGCATGAATACTTAATGAGTTTTAAAATTATAGGGATGACACGATGTCACCAAAGGTGCCGCCCGTTATTACTGTGTTCTTGTTAAGAAGTTGCTTTATGTATAATTCAAGTAATTTATGCTCACCTTATACTTTTATCATAGAGAATAGTGTCACTGTCAGTGAGATATACACAAGACATGTTGTGTCATGGTAGTTTGGCCTGAACGGGAATAAAGTTCCCCAGGTATGGATCAAAGAAGTGCTGACACGAACCCAATAAAACATACTTTACTGGACCTAACCACGGTTGGTAGTAAACAAAGACCGTCACAGCATAATCAACCAGTTCATTGGATTTCGGTTTATTCGGTTCACTTTCGGGAGCGCACCCTGCTTTGTTTACATTTTGTGCTCGGCCACGCTGGCCGGATTACACATGGAAGCATAAGAAAGTAAAACACAGGATGTACTTGGATTTAACGAAAAATTAAACTGTCAGCAATCTATAAACGCACGTTTCACGACTATTGTGACAATTTAGGTAAAAGATTTGCACTGTTCAACACAATCCATGCTGTAATCACTAGCGTTTGCCGTGGCATCCGTTGTAAACCTTTGACGGCATGGGCCGAATTGGCTACTTGCTGATTGGACAATCAGGCCAACAATGGAATGAATAATTAATTACGGTCCGGAAAAGGTACAACTCGGTACGAGCAGGTCTATCATATTTATAGTCCAAGTGAGAATAAAGACCTAGGCCGAGTGAGTGACGCTTGGGATGTTGCGAGAGCAGAAAGTGAAGACTGAAGTAGTGCAATCCACGCACGTCATTACACTTTGCTAATTACTGCTGCAGCCAGAGCTGTGGGCACTTGCATGCACGTGTCAAATTGACACGTTACCCATCGTAAGTATTGTAGTAGGTCTACTTCGTTGCAATGGTGGTTTATCGGCCTGCTAAATTTATATGTATTAGTCATCACATGCTTGATCATATGTCACACTATCTGTGAGCCCGAGGGACCATCTATCGGCCCGAGCGAGAAGCGAGGGCTAACAGATTGCCCGAGGGCTCATAGGCGGGCCGACGTAATAAAATTATATGATCAATCACGAGCCAACTGATATAGGCCTGTCACTGATATAGCGCCTAGGCCTAGTGAGTGACGAATGCTCAGTGTGCTGCGAGAGAAGAACGTGAAGTAGCCCGATATATGTAGGTCACGTCATTACACTTTGCTAATTAGCGCTGCAGCGCGAGTTGTGGGAACGCGGATGCACATGTCAAATTGACACGTCGCCCATCAGCTATTATACTATTTGTAGTGGGCCTACTACTTTACGCTGGTCATCTATCGACCTGCTTAATTTATGAGTTGTCATCGATCTGCCCGCGTTTTCATCCATCAGCCCGCTTTTGCCATCTGTCAGCCGGCTTAATCGTCATCTATAGCCCTGGTTTGTCATCTGTCAGCCAGGCAGCTTTCGACATATCCATGCCGTTTCTATCTGTAATAGGGTGATATAGTCATCTATCGCCCGCTTTTTCATCTATTAGCCTGCAAGTAAGATTAGGCCTATTATTCCTTTTTATCCCATGTATGTTGATTTATCGTCTGCTGCGGTGATTGTCGTTGATTGCTGTTTCGACACAACACTTTCAATTTTTATCTAAAAAGGTGGAGAATACTCTAGACTACACATACAAGGGATAAAAAAAAAAAACTAAAAAAAAATTACCGTAAATGCGAGCATATTGGTGGAATGGAAGGATACGCGGGCCATCGAGTGTATCCTGTTCCATCAGCACGCGAGTGCCATGCATTATTCACGGCCGGCACTCACACTCCTGTATTTTTTTTTTTTATAATCATAAGGCATTAGGCCCTACCTACACATTAATTCATAACAAAGGGCATAAATGGCGAGGTTGTGGGCCCCAAATGACATGGAACGACGGGAACCAGTTTATTTTAACCGAATAATTATTAATTGGCTTAGTTTATAATTCATTTGTAGTATTTTCAAAGTCAACTACTAGTTATTAGGTTAAAATAAACTGGTCTCTTCATTTCATTTGCAGCCCGCAAAATGGGTGCAAATGTCATTTGCAGCCGGCATATTTCATTTACAGCCCGCAAACTGGCTATTCATGCCCTTTTGTTGTGGTGTTATGTGCAGGTAACGCCCTATAAATGAATAATAATGTTGGTTTTTATGTCATCATTGTACGGTCGTGCAGAAGTCATTTGCAACCTCCGCTTTGCGTCGGGCGCAAGTGACCACTGTCGAGCCGCAAATAGAATACTGAGAGCTGCAAATGATTGCAATGCCTGCAAAACAAATATTATTGTTATAAAAAAGTTCATGCTCATTGGTTGCCCAAGGGGGAAACATTTGTGTGGTGTCCCACCCCGAGGCAACTTTTTGTCGACACCGTGTGACATCGCAATGTCCCCCAATCTATTTTTACATTTCTACCACATGACCAAACTTAAAGCTTGTGCCAACTTGGAAAATTTGCCTCATACCCAGGGCTGAATGAGCAATGAGTGGCTATACGCCTACATGGAATAAAAATCATTACATACAAACACAAGCGAGTCCTCAAACAGGTGGTTGTAACAGAGTAGTGATATCTTTACACAGGTGTTTTAATGGGGAAACTTAACTATATGAATATATTAAAGCACAATGTTTAGTTAAATCAGTGATCGCGTTTAATGTTTACTTACAATACTATTTTAAACCATACCACATTTAGGCTTTACCACTGTGTGAAATAGAAATAGTAGTGGCTTATCAAATCTTTGAGTATATGCGAATCAACAAGTAAAGGTACATGCAAATGGGAATATAATTTCGTGTGACTCGGGTGATGTTTGCCGGATGACCTTCCATACTTGAATGACAGTTCACTTACTTGTAAAATGCCAGGTCAATTTTTGTTGACATAGGTACATGAAGTGCCCGGATGTGCTCATCGTTCCTGACCCTTGACTGTACCCTCGTAAACGACGAGTTCATTTGAAATATTTCATTCCTTATTGCCAAGTTGTATTTCAGATTGTATGTAACATTTGCTAATTGATTTTTCAAATTTACCATCTTTATATTTGCCAGCCATTCCGTTGTTATTTTCTGTATTCCAAATAACAAGGCAGGTAATTCATTGCTTTGTTCTAGCAGATCGTGAGCCATTCGAATGTTGACTTCGTCTATTCGCCTGTATTTATTGAATGCATTTACGTAATAATAACTGGAAAAAATAAAGTTTTTCAGTCTGGTAAACATATTTCGCCATGCATTCATACTTGTAACTGTATGATCAGATACTTGTGAAACACAAAAACGCGCATCTTCTAAAGTACTGTTCGTTTGCAGAAGTCTCATTACAACTGAGTTCAATTTTTCGCTAATATTGGCCATAACGTCGATGTAGTATTTATCAACATTGAGAAAAAGCATCCATTCTTGGAGGAAGATAGACTCATTGTAGTGCACTTTGAATTTTTCACTTCTGGGTAACAGAGCGATTCGCTGCAGAGTTATCGGTGACAACGGGCTCGCAGTAATGGTGGTGTCGTACTGGTTATATTTGCACGCAGGCAGACACGAACAGAAATCTGAGTAATTTCGCAGTGATAAAAGTTTGTCTACAATAAAAGACGGAAATATTGCACTGGCTTTGAAATGAGATATGTGACCCTTAATAGCCTTTTCACAGGCCTGTATTATGTGTCAAGGCATGCTGGAGAATTTTTGCTGTATGGCGATACAGCAGGAAATCTACATGACGGGACATCACAATTTTTTTAAAAGTTAAATGGGCTGATGTGATGCAAACTTGTCACAGAATAAACCTTGCATGCAGACTGCGACCAAGAAGATGCAGAAGTAACATTTCCCCGCAATAGCTTTCCTATATCTTATATTGAAATTACTGATACAAAATTTACAAAAAAAAAAAAAAAAAGCGTTCAGAGAACTGATTACCCTGGGCGCCCACAATTTTTTTCCTCAATTCTGCATTTTTTAAGACTTCACACGTGCCATAATACGGTGTAACTGCATAAAAGATTTGAGAAATCTTTGATGAATCTTTCTTGAGATATTATGGTAACAGGGATTCCCCCTTGTGTGCCACTCAGACGGCCTTCAATTAAATAGTTCAAAAGTTTCACCAGTTTAGAAATGATAAAGAGGAAGCTGGTTTTCACTAGGAACGTGGTCCATCATAATGTGCATCTCTGATAAAAATTTGGTGAAGCTGTAATGTATGCTTGTTGAGATATGATAATGTCGTCCCTTTGTGCGCCACTCAGACGGCCTAATAATAATAATAATAATAATGATGATGATGATGATGATGATGATGATGATGATGATGATGATGATGATAATAATAATAATAATAAAAATAATTATAATAATAATAAATTAAAAAGGAAGCTGGTTTTCAATAGCATATTTTTTTAAAATATCGTGGTAACGTCTTCGGGGTTGCCGCCACTCATACGCCTTTAAATAAATACATTAAGAGTGTCATAAAAAGTTTAAAAATAAGAGGAAGCTTGTTTTCAATAGGAACCTAGTCCATTATAAGGTGCATCTCTGATAAAAGTTTGGTAAAGCTCCGGTGAATATTTGTGAGATTTCGCGATAACGTAGTCAGGGTTGACGGCCTTCAAATAAATACATTGAAAGGTTCATAAAATGTTTAAAAACAATCAGAGGAAGCTGGTTTTACATAGGAACCTGGTTCATAATAAGGTGCATCGCTGATAAAAATTTGGTAAAGCTACGGTGAATATCCTTTGAGATATTGTGGTAACGTCGACAAGACGGACGGACGACGCAGAGGACGACAATACCCTTCAGCACTTTATGCGCCGCGGGTAAATATGGAACAAATAAAAACAACGGAAAATTACAAAAAAAAAAAAAAACCAAAACAAAAGAAAAAAAAAAACCAAAAAAAAAACCCACCCCCCCAACCCCCAACCCCCAACCCCCTCATATTCAATCTACTCTATGGATTCGGGGGAATGGACAGAAGAAAATGAAAAATGTGGATTTGGAAATAGACATAATTATAGAGAAAGTTTGACTCGAAATTTATCACCCATTTCTTTCATGTAGCCTACATCTTAACGAGCCCGAGGCCTTTATCACTGTGGAAACCTTGTTGGCAATTTTGCTACTTAGCACTTTCCCTTCTCGCCGAAATCGCGCAGATGTAAACTGTCGTGCACCTAAGTGTTTACTTACATGTCTCTTTCCTAGAAAAGATTAATGCTGAGATCATGATGGCACACCCTAGGTCAATAGCTTTCCTTGGCACTGATTGGGCACATTGCGCCCAACAACCACCAAGGCAAGCTATCAACTCCGTAGCACCTGATCAGGGATGGGTTTAACTGTAGCCTTTAATAAGTCTCATTGACTTTGGGTTAACACGAGGGATTATCCGCCTTTCAGTGGTTCAGACCCTGTGTAAAATTATATTGACAGCTATCCACTGACGACCATTTGTTTTCTAAATACAAAATATATGGAGAAATCAACAATCCATCCGAATCGCCGTCCACATTTAACAATGATTCTGAACCAGCAGTTCTCCACCCCCCCCCCCCCGCGAAATGGCCGCAACTTTCGAAGAATTTACGGTATACATTGTAAACATTATTCAACTACTGGCACATTATGAGGACCCCAATCTGTGAATTAGAAGACACATCAATGCATTTTGAAAATGTTGAAACACACCTTCCAGATGTGTTAAATAAGCAAACGAAGCATTACGATGTTTATACTCAGCAGAATATACTCTCTATTGATAGTCTGACTTACCTTTCTCTTCAAGCACACATGTCAGTATTTGGTTCCCGTTACAGTATTTTGCCTCGCCTGTATGATACAATACCGTAAAATCAAAGGGTGATAGCTAGGTACTTTAAAAGGAATGCCGTATACTATTGTATATTCTTGGTAAAAATTCATTTGTGTAAGAGTAGCTTCATTCAATGTTCAATAACTTTTTTTTAAGTCCAGACATACCCAGTAACAGTATACACAATAATCGATACATCATTGTTAATAGGCTCTTCATTAATAGACATATTCCACAATTAAAGTGCTGTCATGTAGCCCATTGCCCAAACTAAAATTTAATGTTAATGACGATAGTATCCCTTTATTATTGCATCAACATAAATGCAAATGCGTGTATGTGGATGGTCATATGGAATGTCATTGTCCAGATTTTTCTGGAATAGTATATGGAATAGGAGTCATTTATGTAACTGAATCTAAAACGACATAATAACGATTTCATAGTTACGTTTTGTCAGCGCAGCAGAATCACTAAGGAACCGACAGGGTGCCAAAAATTAACCCAACTGTCAAACCTATATCTCTACCCCGTTCTCTAAATTCTGATAATCTACATCCCAAAAGAGTACCTTAATCTTAGAATGGTGTGGCCTCTGAACGTATTGGCCCTCCCTTTCTTTCACATAAAGCGCTAACACTTACTTTTATCCGTGACTGAGGTTTTCACTACTTTACGACACTACCAGTGGTGATGGTATGAAATCTATCAGCACTCCCATGTTGCAAGTATATATACATGAGATTCGTGCTCCTGGCTAACTACGTAATTTACGTTTCCTATCAGAAGCATCTCCATGAAATTCGTTTCCAAACTTTGGGCCGCTCAAGCTGGATATTAATTGTCACTCCCTTGCTTGAATGAATGTAGGACCTTTATTTCAGCTGCACCATTTCAAGACATTTCATGGCATTTTGCTGAAATTTTAACTCCAAATCAAGTACATGTAACTTTTACGATTCAAATATTATTCGCCTCGTATTTTTTTAACAGTTTCCCTAATAATTTTTCCAAAATTCCAAATCAGTACTGCGTCATCACAATCATTTCATGTATTGGATAAGTTTATATTCCAAATTTAAATATCTGAAGTAAGGTAGAAATAAATTCAGATGCCGCATCTATAATAATTGTGTGGATTCGTCGACCTTTTGACATTATAAAACATAATACATTTCATCATCGACCTCACAACACAAGTCACATTTCCTTTCATTCACCCGTAGTTTTAGCTGTGTGAACTTTTTTCGACATGTAAATTGTGTGCACTGATTCTTAGCTGAGTTAAATTTATTCTTTTCTTTACGAATTTCAACACATGTAAATACTTATCAATTTCAAATTTGATTTTATATCTCGAGCATGCTGTTAATATTTGCCTGGTAAGGTTTGTCTTAAAAATCAATATTCCCTTGAAATGGAAATTTATCTTATAAATTTTTTTTTCACCATATTCGGAGGAAAGTCGCCAAATTTGTAACAACCATTATTCTAAATATATTCACATTCAATTTATATTAGATTTATACAAGGATATTCTTCACAATGCTTAGATAGAATCCTTCGATGAGAGCATTTCCAAATTACTGCTGTTGGCATCACACAACATTTTTTTAAGGGTTGGCGCTTATAATTCAGTACCAGTTTTTACGTAAACATTTCAATATTTACAATAATATGGAAATATTCCGAGTCCACTTAATACCGCAATATTACATGCTTTAGATTTCACTCCCAGAAAGTATTTCGGAAAACATAAATATAACTTTTCAAATTCAGACTTAAGATAACCTGATATATTGTCTTGCCCGATGCAGCTTACTGCAGATAAAATGTATGCACCCTATATTTCGCGGTTATAATGCAATGTAGGGGCGATAAAGTTAGATTAAATATGTATGGCTCCCACAAAGTTTCCGTTAAATGTCATTACAATACCGAGATATGTATATTTATCATTATTTCTAATTCCTAATTACCAATAAAAATAGTC
>OZ026619.1:91209961-91239961 GCA_964020975.1 Hermodice carunculata
TTGAATGTTTTATCGTCCAATAGATATGACTTATGCTATTTTGCTCTGCTGACCGCAGAGCTCATGCAGTAACTCATGTCCGTCCGTAAACTTTTGCTTCTGAGCGCAATACAGTCCACAGTTTGAAGATAGCCTCATACTACTTTCAGGACATATCAAGTGTACGCAAATTTAGGCAAGGTCCATATTGATGGCGCCACCTACACTATTATGATATATATGGGTCAAAATGCTAAGATCTAGCATCCTTATGTTTGGTAAATAGTCATGAAATACAGTGGGATTGTGGAGGAGGTCAAAATCTCAAATGCATATACTAAATGAGCCAGCTATAATTTCATAGAAATTATGAGCCAAACTGAAAGTGTGTGAAAAGATATAAAACTTGACATTTCGAAATATTTTACGCCAATGTTGGTGGCGCCACCTATACTAGTATGCACTATATGGGTCACAATATTAAAATCTTGTGACCAGTTCCACATCAATACTTATGGATGTTGGTGAAACTTAATGGTATTGTGGAGGACATCAAAATCACTGTTGCATATGATACTAGTGGTGCCTTCGTTACTTTGACGGAAATTATGAGTCAAATGTCTTGAAAGATGTAACGTTCGATATAGCGAAATAATTGAATTAGAGACGCCAAATTTTTATGAAAAATAGATGATGTTCAATGGTAATATATTGTGCAATATAAATGATCTTTACCTTTTTTGTAAGGTCACCAGGCCTGTAAAGTTGAAAGAGGTGATTGTGTATTTACAGGGTGTAGCTTGGACATCAATGGGAAAGAGAATTGAGCATCTATATCAAAATTTACCTTGTGTACATTGTACTTAACACTTTATTTGGTGACCTACTTTGGTGTCACCGTGACTCGATGATTGTGTGGCCTAGAACTATTTTTGAAGGTCATTTAGCACTTAGGAAAAGAACACTTAGTCCAATATCTTAAAGTTTATAAACAGTAAGGTAAATGATACGAAATGTACCACAAAGGTGTATCATGTGGAAGTTTGAATTGGCATAATATCGATGACTTTGCTTAATTTTTCAAGGTCATGGAAGGAATGCTTTTCATCATTTTTTTTTGGTGATGGTCATTGGATTATATGTCAGCAGCGCATGATGTCCATGGGCCTCTTAATTCTACATTAATATTCAAATTATATTTTTTATTGTATGCATAAACTTCATCCAAACAACGTTGCAAACAATATTCGCTTTCCGAAATAATCATTAAATAAGCCCTATAAAGCTTACAATTTAATTTCTCGTTATAAAGAGTGACTGAATAGGAGTCATTAGTAAACTTTTCTGACAGATCATTAATGAATGAAGTCAAAACAATTTGGCTTAGAACACGCTCTTGTTTTACACCATTGTGCAAATATATTTTTCCAGATAGTCTTAGGTTTAATTTGTACAGATAACTTGTAATGAACGTCTTTCAGCACGTTATACAAGAATCCTCCACTATCATGATTTAGGCATTTGTAGAAGAGCCCATCATGACACGCGGTATTGAACGCTTTTTTAAAGATAGATAAAACGCACATACAGAAATCTTTCGCCCGGAATTTTGACACCCTTATCTATTAGAGAACGAAATACGAACATATTGTAACTCTTTCGAGAGTTCTATACAAAAATAACCTGATATTTATAATTATAAATATACTTTCCATGTGATTTGGTATACGTTTTATAATCAACTTGTTATAAATCAGATTAGCAAGACTTTTGTTGCAAAAAGCACCGGGAACATGTGATTTTTAAAATTGATTAAAAAGCCCGGAATTTTCTTAATTTTTACAGATTATTGAGTGGGATTTTTGCATTCTGGTAAGGCTAATTTAAACCTTTCTTGATTTCAACCGATTATGTTGTTTCTTTGTTCTTTAACTGTCTGTAATTTACTGTCTCACTATGATGAAGAGAACTGGACGTGGGCCGGACAGTGGTCATTTCATCTTAATCAAGGGTGTCGTATAGACCCGGATAAACAAAACCCCAGGCCCACATCTTCATATAATACTTAAACATCTACATGTAAGTCCCCGATTCTGGAAATAAATGCCGATTCAGTACTTATACTGCATAACGGTGTTGATATGGCACTCGCACATAACTACCTCCATTGAACCATTATTTTCAAGAATGAGGATTTGGTCGAGTGCATAATTATGTGCGTTTCCTATTTCTGCTAGGCTATTGGTGCCAAAGGTTGCAGGTTCGAGTCCCTCTCGTTCCGAACATAAAATATATATTTTTGGCATTTCCTTAATGCTGGTGGATTTAGGTCCCCGATTCTGGAAATAAATGCCGATTCAGTATTTATAGTGCATAACCGTGTTGATATGGCACTCCCACATAACTACCTCCATTGGACCATTCTTTTCAAGAATGGGGATTTGGTCAATCGGTTATGTGCGTTTCCCATTTCAGCTGGGCAACTGGTGCCAAAGGTTGCAGGTTCGGGTCCCACTCGTTTCGGGCATGAAATATATGCCTATAAGAACGCTGTTTCATAACTACATGTGACACAGTTTTGGGGATATGGATGACACAAGTTTCTTATAACACATGGGGTGGACAAAAGCTATTTTCATGAAATCAGGAATATCATACAAACACACAGACAGAGACACAGACAAAAAAATCCCAGGTGCACATTTTCACATACTGATAAATGAACCGATAAAGTTCCATGACCGTAGGTCGAATTGTTTTTGGAGGTATGTAGGACACAACTTTCTTGTTGGATGCAGGACGGACGAACGGGCAGGTAAATTGACAAGCAGACAGCTGCACAAGGGAAAATCTATATGCATCCCCGCCAAAGTGGGGGGGGGGGGGGGTAAACAATTATAGTGTGCTTCTTTGGTAGGGTCCACATATATTTTCATTACCATTCTGGCTTTGATCTTACAATTGAAATAACCTTGCTTCATCTTAGATTACTTTATTTCAGAGTTATCCGTGCATTCCATGGAATAACTAATCCATGTTTTGTTATGATTTTTTGAATAAATAAGTGAATTGTGGTAAATATCCATTTTATCTAGTATTTGTTTTTATTTTTCAGGTAAACGTTTTAAAGTAACATGACATAAAGTTCTATTCATGGAATTTTAATATTGATTAAGCTAATGGTAAAATGATGCTTTGTGAATTGGACAATTGGTCCTTGGAATATGAAGACTAATAGGATCGCGAGGTTAGCAGATGAACTAGCGACTAAGCTAATTGTTGGAGTCACTTGTCATGATCGATCTATAAAATTTAATCATGTGGAAAAAACACTTATTTTATTCTGATGAAATGTATGTAGGATTCGAAAAAAATATGAGGATATTCTTAACTTATCGTCAGACGATCAGTAATTACAAGGTAGTAGAAATTAGACTAAAAATTGTAGGCATACCAGGCATGTAGATTTCCCGGCAACCGCACTTGGAGATAATAAACTGTGATGTACAATTCAGCAAACACTTCTTCAATGAGGAGGATTCACTGCAGTTCCCACGCGGCTTTGGTAATAGTTCGAACTGTAAATCATAAATTCGTGAAATAGCAGAAAAATAATTTTTCTGTGCAACAGCTAACCGCATTCAAATACAAGGGATCGTACATTATTGGCTGGTTTTATTGACCTTTTGTACCTGAGTACACATACCAAACTGCGCTAACACACCGTAACGGAGTGCACATATTAAATTGAACTTGCAAATTAAACTAGAGTGCACGAATTGAATTTAGGTCACAATTTAGAGCTGAGTGCATATGTCAAATGCAGCCCAAACCCACATAAACCAAAAAAAGTGATCATAAAACACGTACGGATTTCACTGCAGATGCAAATGCCTCTTTGTAAATTTTGTTACATTTTGCTGGTGAGGTCTTTTGAAAACGGGTACCCGAGTATTAGAATTTGAAACTTAGCATGCGAATCGGGAAATATCCAATTACCCACCAATGTTCTAATATATTATACGGTTGGTCTATACTGTTATGTGTTGATAAATGAATAAAAAAAAAACATGAAAGTTAATCTATTGTATAAAATAGACAGTGGATGCAATCTAAGATGTAGCAAAAGCACTTCTAGGACACGAGAGAGTTCAATGCCAAGTGTCAGCATGCCAAGAAATGGCAGAGTGATCGCCGCTCTTGTTCAGTTTTGATTGGACAAGGACCTACCTGATGGGTTCAGTAAGTGAAACGCGATCACAGCGGGGATAGGATTAAGCGTTCAGGGCAGTCTGTCTCAAATAAATAGGACAGGGTGCTGCAGATCAGCTGAGGGTCAGATATTCCAATTAGTTTGGCCCATGGTTACCTGGGTGTATGTAAAATATCTGGTAGTGTTCCGGCTGCGACCTGGCGTTCACCAAGTGAGTATTGGTTAATAGAGAGCTTGTGTATGCTCTAAAGTATCTCTTAGTTTGTGGATCTTGTGTGATTCACCATTTGAATAATGTAGGCTTCTTAAAGGGGAACAGCAGTGAAAGTTTTTACTTTTTTTAGTCATTAATGGTCATTTTAGGTGTTCATGTGACAAATTTTCAACATTTTTTCTCAAACAGGTATTTAGTTAGAGCTATTTTTTATTTCCAGTAGGTGTTCTGATGTGTGATGTCACCTGGGCTACCCTCCATATATAATACACAAACCTTGAGGGGCACCAAGCTGAGATACACAACATTAGCAGGCATATCATAATGACTTGTGTACTGTGTTAATCACCCCCTTTGATCTTATCAGTGTGGTATATTAGTTGACACCTGCTTCAGTAGTTGATTACACAACCTCAGGAGCTGTTAGCTTGTGTATATTGATTTCTGCATTTTTCTTTCCTCATTAATCCTCATTAAATGAGTAAATATCTCAGTTTAGTAAATTTGATTATATCTATACACACTGCTTCATCCATAGTAAAAGTGGAATATGTGTACTTGGTCAGGGTTCCATGTTTTTGTCAAAGTTTTACTCGGCTGTCATTGCATTAGCTGTAGCAGTTAGCCCAGATGACATCACAACCCCTCATTTACATATCTAAGAAACCTTGATATCTACTTATCCAGTTGGGAATAAAGTTTGCATTTTCTGATATTGGGTCACATTTAATATATGAAACAACTCAAAAATTGTAAATTATCACCGCAGTACCCCTTTAATAAGCCATTTTGAGCTCTTGTATACTTCAATATATTTTGTAATTGGTGTATCTCTGTATAGTTCACCACTTAATAATGAAGGCTTCCAAATCAGCTATTTTTGAGCTCTTGTGTACTCAAATATATTTTGTATTTGGTGTATCTGTGTATAATTCACCAGTTGAATAATACTGGCTTCTAAATAAGCCATTTTGGGCACTCGTATGGACCAATAAATCTTAAAATTGGAGGATCTTGTGTGATTCACCATTTGAATAGGGTAGACTTTGAAAAAAGCACTTTTTTGTCACAAGGAGATCAGAAAGAGGTCCATTTTCTGAGCTTTTGTTAGCTGTCCAGTGTGGTGTTTTGTCTAGTATATTTGTTAAGTGTTTGTCTTAAAATGGCACAGCAAATCCTCTTAGTTAATGTGTCTTATTTTTGATGATTGATGAGACTAAGAGTAAGAAAATTGAAAACTAAACTGCAGTTTGGGTGTTACAATTACAAAAGGGTTTTCCCCACAAATTACAAGATAATGTTCCAAGTTGTATTTTTGTTCCTGATGCTGAGTTACAGCCCTGAGGTCGACTGGACAAGCCAGGACACAGGATCCACCACTTCGTTTGTTACCACTATTCCAGTGTGAACAGTCATTATGCACAGCTGAAAGACGTACCACCTGACCCTGCCATTGCTGTCTTTCCTTGTATTGTGTAAATAAAAATACACAAAAGCTGCTGTCTTTGTGGTCTGTTCACGGCAATAACGTGTATCATTTTTCTTTTCTTTTCTGTTATTGAGGGCCTGGTTGGCACAAGATATGCCAAGTAAAGCCACCTCACAACAATACAGACCGGATTCCCATGCCTTCAAACCATCAATCCCAAGAGAAATGTAAATAACCGTTCAGTGTAATGGTTTCATACGATTTAAATGTGGGCCAAGCAGCCAGAGACATAACGGTCTTTTGAGGCTTGGGCCACATTGAGATTGGCTCTCTCTGATGGAATGATGGTTATCTGAAGTACCTTTTTCATGGCCAGAGAAATGCTCGTTACCATGCCGGGAGCTACAGCCAAACCGTAATCTTCCACCTGTGCAGCTTTTTCATCCTGGTCATGGACAAGTATTTTCAGGCCGGCATTGTTCAGATAGCCAATCGTGTATTCGTACAACTCCACGTTCACTCTCAATTGCAGGGCGGAGGTAGCGCCTGCGGTATTTGGAGAAATCAAGTTATAAAATACAATTTGTATAGCTAATTTTTGTAACAGGGATACTTGTTGATAATGTGTAAAAGCAACAAGGTATTTACAGCAGGTCAACATAGGCATACATCTGGCAGGTTTGTTTTTGTATACACTTACTAATCATGCATATAATAATTCTATATATAACAAAGATAAAAGCCGGTTATGGTTAATACTCGTTGAACTTTTCTATCCAGCGTCATAAAGGCTGTAAGAATAATTTGGAGATTTCTATGCAAGTTATATTGCATATGCCACGTGATTGCATAAACGATTTTTATGTTTACAAATAAAGTGCATCATAGCAGTAATACAGTTATTGATAATTTTTTAAAATTGGCCTGCAAGTTAACCGTTCATCGGTTAGTAATTCGGTAAATTATATCCTGTAAGTCCCAATTGTCCACATTATAATTGTAATAGAGGTTCAATTACATAAACGATTTTTCCCTATAAAGTGCACCAAAGTGGTAATACAGTAACTGATACTTTTCAAAATTAGCCCTTCATCGGTTGGTAATTCGGTAAATTAAACCTTGTATAAATACGATATTTTGAAGTCACTAACTTACATTGACCTGCTGCCACGTGAAGACAGTAAAGTCAAACAAGTATCGATTGAAAAAGTGTGCACGTGCCGGCATCATCCGAAAAATGTGTGAAGTGCGGGATGGTAATTTGGAAACCCGTCTAATGATAAAAAAGTAGTCACTTTGGGGACTTTCTGCGTATATTATTGTTTTTTCCTAAGAGGAAAACACTGAACTGTACTTATATATCATGAGTCACTTATGTATGTATGTGTATTTTTCTTCTTTTTAAACTTTTTTTTCACTTATCATATAATTCAGTGCACTGAAATCCACGTACGAATAAACAGGTACATTCAATAATACAAATTTTATTTTTGAAAATTTTTATAAGCGGTGCCTTCATAGGAATTCTGGATTTTCGTGTTAAATAGAATTTTCTGAAATGGTTCATACCCACCAGCACTATGAACTGTCATCGGGTTTTTGCGGTCGCCGTTGAATGTATAGCATAGCCCCGCATCCGTGGTTACACGTGTAAAATTATCTGTTCCACAGGGCAATCGCTTCCATGTGCAGCTGTTTTCAAACGATTGTTAATTGTAAGACGGCAAATTTGAATAAAATGATCACATATATTCATGTTTTCTGACAATTTGTTTGCTCAGCAATGCTGCAGTAACCTAAGTTCGTTTATATTCCATATAATTCAGAAAGTCCCGCCCCCAAAACATTACATGTATGTGTACTACATATATCACGAGTTCTCGTAGAGAGTGCAATATTGAAGTGTATTTTCATATCACTTTGTTGATGACTTCTCCGTTAACAATACTGTAGAAAATTTTAGACAATCATGTGTTATAATGAAAATGCCAATACAACTTGTATTTGCGTCCTCTATAGTCACCGACTTTTATTTCTATGATTATGTGTATGTTATTCAGGATCGCGCTGATTTTCACCTGTGCAGATGTGTTTGATTTCGATGGAAAAATAAATTCGTCGTACATTTGAAGATTTTCATAAAGTACGGTAGGTAACGGCTTTAGAGGTAGGAGGGACAAAATGAGTTCATAGAAGTGAGTAGATTATTTCAATCCAGGTACTCGTAATTTATTAATGGCTAGTCTTTCAATCACTTTGGAAATATTGGAAGGGAGCAAGATAAAGGCATTTTACAACAGAGTTTATCGTCAATAGTCCCCGGTAAAAATCTTTCTTTCTTTCTTTCTTTCTTTCTTTCTTTCTTTCTTTCTTTCTTTCTTTCTTTCTTTCTTTCTTTCTTTCTTTCTTTCTTTCTTTCTTTCTTTCTTTCTTTCTTTCTTTCTTTCTTCCTGTCTGTCTGTCTGTCTGTCTGTCTGTCTGTCTGTCTGTCTGTCTGTCTGTCTGTCTGTCTTTCTTTCTTTCTTCATTTGCTGTTGTCAACACTCATCCAGAGACTGGAATAACTAAAGGTTGAAAGAAATGAAAGAAATGCATGGTGGTAAAATACCGATCGATGAGGTCTTCCTTCCGATGTCCAGCTTGATACACATGTGTTATGTCAAATGTTCCTTGAAGAGTATTATCGTGGCTTTGCCTCCACTGTAGATATTCGTCTAGCCATTGTTGTTTGAAGTGGTTATTTGGAAGCGTTAGTTTGTCCTTCAGTTTCATTAGTTGTGAGATTAAGGATATTGCGGTCGGTCTAGTCACTCCAAACGGGAATGTTTTATTCAGTGTCCAATTATAAAGTGTCGAAGCCCTGCAACGTACAGCAAAGATTCTATTATCAAAACAGTAGAAAAGAATACGACTTTCATTTGTTTTTTAAGGATGATTAAACACACTTATGATTGACTAATCAAGTTATTCTTTTGCACACGGGTGTAGGCATGCACGTTCTCTCGTTTTATGTCAAGATGGAATAACAGACTGGGAAGAAAACCACTACGTACAGTTAAAATGCCAGAAAATTTCTTCACTGTCTGCCAACACCGATAATCGAACCTAGGGCGCTGCGGGTGAAAGGCGTGCGAGTTATGAGCGGTCATTATTTACCGGGGGGTGGGTGGGTTTCGGGATATTTGGAGGAGGGGGGGTTACAAAATTTCTCAACTCAATTATGGGGGGGGGGGGGGGCACAAAATTAAACATGATCCTAATAGGGGAGGTCATAAAATTGTAAATC
This sequence comes from Hermodice carunculata, assembly GCA_964020975.1. Classification (NCBI taxonomy): domain Eukaryota; kingdom Metazoa; phylum Annelida; class Polychaeta; order Eunicida; family Amphinomidae; genus Hermodice; species Hermodice carunculata. The sequence goes on from OZ026619.1 coordinate 91,219,083, forward strand.
AGTTTATAACAGTCATACAACAATAACAAGTATAAGGTTGGGGGGGGGGGGGGGAGCACAAAAGCTATGATGATACGCTATCCCAATATCCCGCCCCCCCGTCTGGTAAATAATGATTGCCCCCTTACCCCTCAGCCGACCGTACAAGCCATCACGTTTTCCATCAATCGGTAGCTTTGACAGCAATGCTGCCATGGAATAAAAATTCTTTTTACGAGGTATTGGAATCTTTAATCAGTACAATAATTTGTATAATGCAGGCTATCTGTAACCAATATTTGGGGCTGGTGTTAATTCACGTTATCACTTCTGTTAGGTGGTGTATATTCTATGGAGGAGAGTTATTACAATAACAATGCCAGTCAATCATCATAACCACTTCCTGTTCTCGAGTCAGTGAACAAACAGTAACTGGTTGTAAAAAACAACCACCACAACAACAGCAACGACCACAACAAATCGTATGACAATCAAAATATTTTCAGGGGCTTAATACATATAACTTGAGTTCATAGAATATATACATGTATAAGGGAAGCCTACCATAAGGGTGTGCATGGTGTATATTATAACCCCTATTTTGGCTCCACCTCATGTGGTTATCACAGTATTCACCACCCACCCTTACCATATCTCGCATATAAATGATGTCTTGGTCGTTCATTGTGCTCACTTTGTTCCAAAGTTGCTATGGATTTCTGCAACACTTGAATTTACAGATTACTTTTCCAGCCCTGACTACATCCTATTTGTCGTTGGCTTTTTCAAACACAATAAATGCTCCATTGGCTGTTCAAGGTGTTCAGCGGCAGTGGGTGGCTATCAGCGGCGGTGGGGGTGGGGTGGGGCGATCGAAGAGGCCGCCAATCGCCGCTAGATATCGCACCCAGCCGCCAGAATGTGTGAAAGGTGACCAAATTATGTTACTCGTTTAAGGTCTCGTGATGGAAACATTCAGAATGTTTCAGTGAAACTGCATAAGACAGCAGATTGCGTAATGTGCAAAATAGAACAAAATATTATTGCCGAACAGTTCATAGAAACCAGCTTTTTAGCCACGAATTTCCATAAAAGCCTTTATAAAACAAATTGTAAAATTATTGAAGAGCAAATTCCCAATAAATAGCTACACAGGAAACTTGATTAAATTGGCAATAATGCATTATGACCCCAACAGCACCAAATTAAAAGCTGATCTAATTTTTTTTACAAAGAAAACCTTGATGGATTCTTATAAAGTATATGTCAGAGTTTCATTGGCATTAATTTGAGAATGGCAAAGAAGTCAAGTGCATTATCACCCCCAACACCATTAAATTAAAACCGAGTAGATTTAATAACAAAAGGACAAAAAAGGCCTGTAATATGATTCTTATTAAGCATACGGCAATATCTTCCTCGATTTAATTTGGCCACGTCATGATGGTCAAGTTTTTGCAGTACACTTACCGTAGCGTATTGGCATTACATATGGTTATTGCAGGGAATTTCAAAGACGTTTGGTAGGTGCTCTCAATACGTACGGAGAAAGGGTTAAATGTCAGTTTCTTTATGGACATACATGCATTCACAGCGAACCAAGTCGCCATGCCCAAAAGGACCAAAGCCCATATTAGCCTACAAAATATATTCATGACAAAATGTAGATCTACATCTATAAAAGTTCGCATCGTAAATGATGGTGACTGAATTGCCCATGTGTCATGCTACTGATGCGTCTGTCACGCCCCTGGCTTTGGTTGTGTTTAACAAAAAAATCTGCCTTTTCTCGAAAACAAAACCTGTGCTGTTTATCAGTAGGTTCTAACTGGTACCAGATCGTCTTTTTTCATAAAACATATGTTGTTTATAGCCAGTTTCTAGTTACTATCAAATCACCTTTATTTCTTTTCTAGAAGTCTGTGCTGGTACAGTGATTGCAAAATAAGTATCGCAGTTGTTGCTTTAGTTGCCGTTTTGTTAGCAATTAATTTCCACGCAATGCTGATTCACTCCTGGTATTTGCGTATTAATCATTATTTTGATATATTTGGCTACATGCAAATTATTTGGCTGTTGTGGATCACAGTAGTTTTACTTGCGCAAGCTAGAGAAAATGTGTAGTTCAAATTAAATGTAAATAATGATGATAATGATAATAATACAACAAGCCCCCAAATAAAAGTACCTTACTTTGTACTCGGTCATCCTCTATGTTTCTGAATCAAGCTGCAGAGCTAGAGCTGTTTTTGTACTTGAGGGCCGTTTCTCACCTTTCTTATGATCAGCAAATCCTTGTATATTTAAACTTCTGAATACTGAAAACTGGCGAGGTTGATCATGTGACTGATGCGACATCACACTGTTTTTATCATAATATACCTAAATGTAGGACATTTTCTCACTTTCCATTATCGTTTGTGATATATGAAATGATGCGACGCATGTTACTATGCCCACTGTCAGAATATTCTAGATCCTAGTGGAACTCAACAAAGAATGGCAACGATGACATAACTTTAACATTGACGATATATTAATAATAAAAAATCAGTACAAAGTAGGTAAATGAAATTATATACTTAGCTATGCTGATACTCCACTAATAAAGAGACGGCAGGTAAATCCTAATCCCTGGTGAGAGATTCTCTATAGGTACTGTCCCACAGTTCCAAATCCTGTGGTATGTGCCAAAGAGTCTCGTCCAAATCCCACAGAGGTACAAGTTAGTTCGGATGTGGTACAATTAGACATCAAATATACAAGTCCACTCAACGGCACTGTTCACATTCCACAGGTTCAATGTAAAATGAGTATCTCCTTGGCAATAGCAATGGCTCACAGTCCCATTGGCATTAAGACGCACAGCCTCTGTCAGATCTCCGAATTCTCCTGTCCCAGTCATGAAGGGAGCTTTATATATCTAGGCTGAGAACTCTCCCTAGTATTCTACAATTTTCTGATTAATCACACACCATACTTCCCTCTGAACTTTCCAGACCACATCAGATCTTTCCCCTTGTTTAGTACCGTGCAGGTATGTAGGTCACCACCTCAAACCACTCCAATGTTTACTATGACAAAGCAGGCTAACTCAGTGATCTTGCACACACTCAATGAATAGAGTAACCTATCCAAATCAAAACAAACAGGCATACTCACATTCACAACGATACACAACCATGAAATTACTATCTATTCCTCAGGCAAAATATAATACTTGTGCAGATAACTGTAGGTATCTTCTGAAGATAATTTCTTTTGTGTTAGGCCTTTCCAAATTCTTTTTCGGAAGTTGTTAGTCTCCTTTATGTTCAAAGAACACATTGTAGAATTGATTAGCTTCATATGTTGTCTATTCCCTGTTGAAACGATCGGAATGCCAAAGTATGGCTGCTAAATTTTGTTACCAGGAAAAAAAATGTAAAAAATATTGTTCAAGCTTGATGTAGTGAATGACACTCTAGGGAAAGGACTGATGGGAAACAAATGCACAGCTCAAAACAGAAATATTTCATGTGCTTTGTCCAGTCTGTACTATTTGGATCTATTGAAACTTATATGTAATTGACATGTATTGAAAAGGCCTTTACTCTACGAGATCGTGTGGTCACGTGACCCCACACCCTTTACCCACAGGTTAACATGAGGAAAGAGCAACCAAAAGGTATAATCTGTATATTTGTTGTCAACTAACATAAACATAAAAGTTTGATTTCATTAACACCAGGGCATAATTGCAAGGTAATAAGACATTCTTGAAGTTAAACAGAACATGATAATTACAAAAATTGCTTGAATCATACTACCGGTGTAACTTTCAGGAAATTGAGTATCACTGTAAGGTCTTATGCTTTTGCTGACCCTTTTATACATAAACATCATGAACTCAAATCCTACGGCTTGGTAGGTGTTACAAACATGTATCATGGGAACAAAAAGGTGCATGAAGAAAGTGCATCGTCTCAAATTACCAGTGTAGAATTGAACTTCTATAAAATCTCTGCAAAAAACCGTAAAAAGTCTCATTGGTTTAGCGGAGAATAACAGAAATATGTACATATGTAGCAAATATGATACACGTCAACTATTTACTATGCCTTTTACAGTACTACGTTGCCGTTGGTTATCTATCTGCCCACTAAAATATACTGTCAACCGTGGCTTCTTTGAATAGGAACTTTGAAAACTTGCATGAAGATGCTTCCTTGGTTGGGAATGTTATGTAAAAAATCAGACTTGTGCGTATTTGGTTATTTAGTATTATTTTTCGACTTCAAGATTTTATTAGTGGTGCTTGTTTCCGCACCTAAAACATCAATTCCAAACCAAACTTCAAAATCGCTATCACGGAGGACAAATTTAAGACAGCAAACAAACTTTTGTCCCCGAAGCTTTTAGTATAAGCATACTCAAATAATATGACAGTATTAGTATAAACTAATACTATTGTATAATCTTATTAATATATTATTGAAATATTGTATATTTACAATATTTACTATAGCTGAACTGGGACGATGATAATTTTTATTCTCACCATTCACAAATCAGGGGCTACTCTGAATGTTCAAAGAAGCCCCTGAGGTTACCTTGAACTTTCAAAGAGACTCCAGGACGTACTTTTGTGAGGTACTTTTATCACTTCATGTAGTCCTGAGCCCACTTGAAATTGAAGAAGCAGTACAGGTATGGGCAAATCAAAATCTATTTCAATAGCGTCAAACCAAATATGACCTCGGCATGATGACCCAAAACAGACTGACCTAGTAGTGAGGTAAAGGCGGTTTTGAGCCACTTTGCACTTGATGACCCCGATATCTAGATTCTGATTGGTCGATAAAGGTCACGTGACTAGTCTCTGTGCACTAATGTTCCTGTCTCCAGATTGGTTGAGAGCAGTCAAACCAAATATGACCTCGGCATGATGACCCAAAACAGACTGGCCTAGTAGTGAGGTAAAGGCGGTTTTGAGCCACTTTACACTTGATGACCCCAATATCCTAGATTCTGATTGGTCGATAAAGGTCACGTGACTTGTCTCTGTGCACTAATGTTCCTGTCTCCAGATTGGTTGAGAGCAGTTATGTGACCAGAGTGCGTGAAAATGAACCGATTCAAAAAAGGAAAAACAAGACTCTTACCTTAACCTGTGAGGGGATTTTCTTTACCGTTTTCCTTTTAGTGATACAAGTTTTCCAGATCCCCACTCAGTGCCCAAACTAACGCACTGCAGAAAAGCTCTGAGTGTACCAGATGGGGCCCTGGAAGGACTTTTTTCTTTTATTATTATATATTTGTATACAATGTCACAGATAAAGGTACATGTTTTACCTCAGGGTATTCATTTATCATTTATCTAGATAAGTATGTGAGTCATTATTTTATCAATAAAAGTAAGATAAAAAGCTACATCCTACTAATTCCATCTAGATAGTTGTAGATTGGTAATAACTCAATCCTGGTATCTGCTATAGAATGTAATAGGATAAAATGCATATGTTACAAATTATTTTCATGTCAGGCTTCTAGGTTACAGTGTATACAGTTGCATCAATACTTTTATCTTGTTATTAGATGTTTATCTTTCCACCAGGTTGTTTTATTTTCTTCTTTTATTTCATACAGAATATAGCATAAAATTATGCTTTGAACTGAATACAATGTAATTAAACAAAATGCTTTAAAATGAATACAATGTAATTAAACATTTATTTCAAATTGCATGCAGTTACCTCAATGTCATATATTCATTATAAACTGTATTATCACGTTGCATGAACTTCATGGGTATTTTTTTATATTTTTGCTTTTCTTTCTGATTTGAATTAAGTCTTGAGTTACTACTATTAAATAGCATGAAAAGACGCAAGTGTGCAGTAGTTGAAAATAAAACTTTCAAAGTCATTTCCTGGATCACAATAATAGCAATACATGTGACCACGATTGTAGATTTGAAAATAAATTAGAGCACAAGTGTCAATTTTTGCTAAGCAACTACCACAAGTCGCATATACATGGCCGGGAGAGGTTTGTCGGTATACAGGGGTTGGTGGTTATGCCAACTGAGGGCACATTTAGGCAAAAAATTCCCACAGAACTGACATTGGAAGTAGCATTTAACAATGGCCTAGAATCTGTTCTTGACCCTCCACATTTTGGGCACTTCATTTTTGACATCTCTGAAGACTTCTGGAGATAAACAAATACAAAGTTACAAATTACCATCCCGAAACTTGACTGTTTTGGTACTTAGGTCAGGTGTCTTTTTAAAATATTTGTTGCTTTCACTCCTCACATCTACTTCAGTTACATTGTGAAATTTACTTTTACCAAAGCAACCTTTAATTGTTTTCTATTCCCATCAAAAACTATATATTGAAGACCCTAGGGCTTTGGCGATGACCCCATGAAAATCACTTTTTGCACAAAATCTCTATATTTGCAGGCAATTTGTACTCTTACTTCAATACAACCATTTGTACAACTGCATGTGAAGCTCTCATTAGCAGGAACAAAAGCATTATAAGAAGCCTCCTGTTGAGATGATGCCTCTATTATTCCTGGATAACATTTCTGATATACTTATTTCAAATGATTGCGTTCTACATGCTTTCAAAAATAGAGTTGCCAGGGTTGCAGTGCTTTGGCTAAAGTAAGGAAATAGCTATCAAAAATATCAAATACAAGCACTTGAATGGGGCTACATTACACCACATGAGGCAGTTTTCTTCTACGAACGTAACGTTTTGTAAACTGGTCCATAGTTGATAACACTATATTTTGTTGCAAGTGTCTCTTAAAACTGCTTTCCTTCAGACATAAAGCTGCCATTTGTTTGCATGTTCTCATTAATTTGCTTTCTTCTGCTAATGACAGAAATGTTGTGATATATAAGAGGTAGTCTGATGGTAGAGTTATCATTATGAGATACTTTTTCTTATTTTCTCTTGGTAATTTCATGATGGTGTTGATTGGCAAAATCCACAATAAATAGATTTAAATAACTTGAGTCAGTTTAGCAAGAAAATGCTATAAATCAATCTGGACGCACCAATTGTTAATGAACATCAAACATGCATTGTCTCTTCAGACATTCACAAAACTGTGTATATCCATGATCTCCACACAATGTGAGTAAAAACAGCAATTTCCTCGCCCTAGCCTCTTTGGCCCTTAAAGCTACAATTTCCATAAACATCCCAAGAGATAAAACTTGATGGCTGTACAGATAGTCTATTATGTTGTCAATCCTTTGAAGAAGGTCTCTCATAAGGTAGCAGTGTTCATCCCTAAATTTTTTCTTTATCCACACGCTGTCATTCTTCTCCATGGTTCTTAGGGAGCTTACTTAAATGATCTGTAAATGTAAAATAATGCATAAATGGTAAACTGATATTGTATGCTGGTTTACTTAATTGAGGTATTTTTTGTGAACTTTACGTCACCTTTTCCCTACTTTTTGGTGATATTTCTGCAGGTACCACATTTCAGTGCTTTTGTTTTCGGTCTTCCAACTGCTCCAATAGGGGTGTCTATTGTACACTGGTCTTCCTTTCTCTTGTAGATGGTCTTTTCTTCAGACACTCGGGTTTGCCAACACATTGTTTCTTCTTTTGCTCTTGGCTGATATTGTCAACTGGCTTGCCAACATCTTGCTTTTTGTGGCTGTGGGCGATTGTTTCTTTCAGACGGTCTAATACACTGACATCTTGTTTCTTTTGCTGTACACATTGGCAAAATGCATACATCCTGCAGACGGATGTGAGATCTCAAATGAAGCACTGGTTCATGGTTGTTTGCTTTCTCAGGATCCAATGGAAAACCAGCTTTGATCATGTCATGTCGCAGACGACCTTCATTTTCAACCATGTACTCTTTCAGACTTAAATAAAACCCAAGATATACGGTGGCTTAATCTTCTGGCATAAAGTTCTACTTTGTCAGTAGCTACTTCTTAATTGTTTCCTTATAGGTTGTATGTATGTTTGAATCTTGCAGAATTTTGTTCTAGGCATGCTCGCATTCCAGGCTCATCATCCTCACATGCTGCACAGCATGGTAATTGAGACATTTGATTGACCAAGAAGTCTACAGTTGCAACATACATTGGAATCTTACGTAAAGTGTTGTAGTTATTGGCAGTATAGTGTTGTAATCATATGATGGTGTGCTCTTGGCTAGAGTTAGGCAGAGGTCTGCTTCAAAATGTTGCCAAAATTCTACTTCCATGCAGATGCCCTATGTAGTGTGATGGATCTGGCACAATTTGTTCACAAACCATTTGTGGATGTTAATATACCAGTCTTTGTTTTATGCAATTTGATGTTTGGCCAGAAATGTAAGATCACTAAGGTCATGATGCCAAGTTTCCAGGCTGTTTTTTTACCAGACAGTCTTGTATAAACTGTTTGTCCACATCCGCTATCTTCTGGGCAACTGCTGCACATATATGCAGAGCTGTATCTGATCCTTTGGTGGGATTGTAAACTTTGATGGAACCATCAAACTCTTTTTGCAAGTGCCAACAGTGTTGTTAGCCATTGCACATTGAATAGTATATTTCTTCACTATCACTTTGGTAAAACGGACACTTGACAAGAAAAAAATGTTTTTATAGAGTGATCCATGACATCATTTACTATGAATGGGAAAACACACAGTATATGATCATGCCTGCAGAATGTTATCCATTAAGCTATGCATTGTTGCAATTTGTTTTTTACTGTCATATATTTATTTACATTTAGGTCTGCAGCTATTTCCTCACATGCATAAACTTCTATATATTGATTCACCAATAGAAGCTTGTCACTGGCAAAAACTCCAGCCAATCGGGATCTTGTTTCTAGCTCTTGTCTGCCCAAGATGTCTGTGATAGTGTGGGTGTCCTTGTTAGATGTCTGTGATTATATTCCTTGCTTTGTCAATCTCTATCACATTGTCATATTCTGCACAGGTGGTCATGCGCACTGCTGACTTCAGAGCATTAGTGAATGTCACATCCAAATCTACACTTCCCTTCTTCACCAGCTGATAGTGATCCGAGTGGCAGGAGAGGTCTGGTGTCAAATCAAAGGCAAAGAGAGTATACCCAGTTGCAAACGTTGCTGGTGTGATGTCGTATCCAAAATCTTCCTTCAGCTTTCCAATGCCAGAGTCTCCAGCAACTTTAAGTGAGAGATTTTTAAATCATAATGCTTGAAAGGGAATGGATTCTTCCTGAGTGATCCACCGTAGGAATCTTTGTCCACAAATCTAATGATGATCCTTCTTGGAATCTCATCTTTGAGTAGATCTCGTATATATTTAGATTTGATGTTACTAGGCAACACATGGGTTTATATATCACCCCTTCTGATGGGATATTTGCCTATGCGGGTTTCTAATACACACAAGATAAAATTCAACAACAAACTGTTTTAAAGAGAGGTACAAAAGAGGCATTGAAAGTTTTATCTACCAGAGGCAACACTTCCGCCTGGACCATTTGATAATTTCTCCAGTTTTTTAGAAAGGGTTCTATATCTGTTATATCTTTTGCCTTATTCATTGAAAATGTTTTCCATGTATTTATTATGTATATTGTATGTATTTTAGGAGGGACCTGTGTAAATCAACCCTGTGTTGACTGGGTTTTACCTTCAATAAATGAATCATTTACTTACTTACTTACTTACTAATGCTCTTGCATGTCCGATATATGCTTTGGCTTCCACTCTTACTTTGCAAACATAAAGGACTGCTTTTTGTATACGCGTCCTGAATGCGCCAGTGACTGAAGACATCAAATGATGCTGATTACCTGTGAAGTTTAGTTAATATGGGGATATTCTGCAGTCCATGAGTTCTACTAGCTTGGAGACCTTAGTTTGCTGACCTCTTTTGTAAAAGCCGTGTTCTTGGCAGGAGTAGTGGAAGTGCCTAGCTTTGATTCATCCATATGTCCAGCAGTATCAACAGACCAGATAACGCTCTGCAGTTGACTGTTTTTGACATCACCCTCATAGGTAAGTAAATTTTCTAAATATGCTTGGTAGGCATAAGCTGAGAGTAGATTGGTTAAACACACATTATTCAACTATACTTCTACACTCTTGAATAAACTGTGCATCCAGTTGTTCACTGGTCCAACATTGGTAGGATCATCCAGGTCTGTGCCATCCTCATTGGTGATTTTCACTTGCAGTTGGAAACTGGTATTATGTAGGTCCATGTATTTGTCTCCAGATCCATTGATTTCAAACTGTATAGAAGCATCATCTTCCAAGGAGGTGACAGGATGATGGGAATCCCATGACCATGCTTCTACTCTAGGGGCCGTATTCACAAAGAATTAATTTTGGACTCATGTTAAAAAAAACACCTTATCTTTAGATTTGACCTTAAGTTCAGTTTAGTTGGTATTCATGAAGAAATAAAGAATCGATTTCCACCTCAAGTTGAGTTTCTTGAGTTCAATTTTCAAGTCCGTTTGGTACCTTGCTTAAGTCAAATTTTGAGGAGACACAATGGCGGCTGTGCTAGGACTGCACAGATGCTGGCACAGTCAACAGCTAGGCCTTATGGTGGAAAGGCCACTTTTAGATAGGACAAACCCGCTGGAGATCGATGCAACGGCCTGAGGTCATTGGGCAATTCTACCGGTTCAGACTGGAAACCATTCTACATATTGTCAGCGAAGTTGAGAATGCCTTGGCACATCAAACGAAAATATCAAATGCCTTACCTCCTCTGTTACAAGTTTTAGTGTCCTTGAGATATTTTGCATCAGGATCTCTCCAGTCCCTTAGCTGCGAGGCCTTCCACATTTCCCAAACTTCTACTTCCTGAGCAGTGACAATTTTTTGGGACAGCCATGATGGACACCCATCAAATAAACTTTCCAGCCGGTGATGAGGCCAACACAATTAAGTTGGATTTCTTCCATATGTCAGATGCATTGGTAAATTCCTTCTCCCTGATTACACAAAACATTAATGTAATAATATGAAAATGATAATATGATGACCTCATTCAAAACGATTCCTTTTGTAAATCATGTCACTGAGCACACGCATAAGTGAAGCGCATTTTGCTTTGAACGAGCTGTTGTTGCAACACACCTCGATTGCAGAATGGATCAACAGGGGAATGACTCTCTGTGCACATTTACCAAAAAATGTTTTTAAAGTCAAGTATCAGTATTCCAAATAACCCCCTTATATATAGTAAATGTGAAATTAAAGATTAAATTTGACATTGATTGTATAATAAGGAGGAAGGTATGTTTGTTAGGATTTTGATAAAACTTTTCTTTTTGGAGCAATTGCTCCCCACCCCGCCCCATCCAACCTCTCATGAAAATTTTCCCTTTGTCATATGCTGCTGCCATCTCTTGGTATATTTTAATTATTATGATCAAATCAGTTAACGATTTCATGCATGTTTGTAAAGATTACAATAATATATTTCCAAATTATTGGATTTGTATTCAAATTTTTTTTTACAGTATCAAAATTATAATTATAGTAGTAGAATTTTGTGTTGAAATCGTGAAGTTTGACTTTTTATAAGATAATGTCAGATGTACCTATTAGATGCACCTTTTAAGATTTTGAACTAATGGATTTAAGTTATTTGTCTCTCTAATGACAGACGACTTCGTCCTGCAGTGTGATAAAAATCTTTTACGATATTTTACATAGAAAAAATACCCATCCGTACTCATTTTAACTAAAAATACATAATTTTTTAATAGATATGTCTTGTTCTAGTACGCATCTTCTTCTAACAAGAGCAGGGCAGAGGAGATGAATATTTTGTTTTCATTTTCCCATTATGACCAGGATGAGAACTACAGGCCACTAACCTATCCAATAAGATTTGTACTTTCCTTCTTATCATGAAAATGTATATACAAAATTTTACGTCCCGTGTTGGATTAAAAAACATAATACGAATGTTTTAGTTCCTCCTTAAAATGAAAATATTTTAATTTTCTTCTGCTTTGGACAATAAAAAAATTATCGAATTTTTAGCTTTTATTTTTTCATATGTGAATGTATGTGGGGGCTGGCCATTATTTTTGTTTGGGGGTGGGGTGGGAAGGTGGGCAGTCATAAAATTGGAATAACCATTCCGTGTTTTTATGGGCCCTAAATCTTTACGAGTACAGCCAGATGTGAGCATATAAATGGATATAAATGAATTGTGCCCCCCTTCCCTTTTGATTTGTCTGATAAAAGCGCCTGTTGTAACCCAACTCTTTACGAGAATTTTTAATCACAATACATAAAAATAAGTTTACATAAAATGTCTAGCAAGTGAAAATAGACTTCATGCAAGTAGACTTGTGATCTTGCAGATGAAGTTAAGGTCACCCATGTAATGCAACAGCATTACATTCATACGGAGAAGTGTCCCTGTTTAATTTAAATGCAAGGTGATAAATGGTTCAAGAGAATACTATAATTTGCCCAAAAATGATCCCCTCCCAAAAAAACCTTGAACAATCCAAACATCTTTGTTGTATAAATATTGCTAGGATCTTAATAAAGAACGCTACAAGGTACATACGTACCAAGTTTGAAATGGGCGTTGCTAATGGTTTTGAAGAAGATAAAAAAGGGCGAATTACCATTGCAATCCCCTTTGACTTCCATGGTAGGCCTAATCAATAGAAATGTACTTTATTCATAAAGCAATAAGAAGGAGAGAAAGAAGGATCACAAGGAGACAAAAAAGAAGGGAAGAGAGAGAAAGAAAGGAGAGAAAGAAAGAAAGGAAAGAAAGAAAAAGACAGGAGAGAAAGAAAGAAGGAAAGGAAAGAAGGAAAGAAAGAAGGAAAGGAAGAAAAAAGGAAAGAAAGCAGAGAGGAAAGAAAGAAAGAAAGAAAGAAAGAAAGAAAGAAAGAAAGAAAGAAAGAAAGAAAGAAAGAAAGAAAGAAAGAAAGAAAGAAAGAAAGAAAGAAAACACATACATTAAACATATGTGAATTGTGTGAGAAAGACAGCTCAACTATTGGGCCAAGGGGACTTGAGAACATGTACTTTATGCCCCGAGAACCTTTGGAAGGAACAATTAACCAATGGTGGGCAAGCCTCTAGATCCACAAGTTCACAACAGGCGCCGCCAAAAAGCCCAGGAGAAAGCAAACAATATCGCACTAACGTAAAACACACACACAATTTGACAACAAACAAAACATTGCAACATTTCAAGATATTTATCATTAATCTAATTCAAAATTTGCATGTTATAGAGCATATCAAGACTAACAAAATTATAACAATTGCTTAAAAAAAGAAACTTCCACTGTTTTAACTGAAAACTTTCATCCATGATAATAAACGAGCATAGTGCAGAGTTTCCGATTTTCAGGCCGTTGAAATTATCATTTTTACACCATTTCTGAATAAATAATAAAAAAAAAAATAAATAAGTTTTGCTTGTAGTACATAAGATTCAAGCATTCCAGGGCGAATATATACCCTTTTCAGATCAATAAGGCCTTACTGTTCTCCGACGTTTACGATACTCACGCATTTAGTAATTCAGCCACCTCCATCCACGCATTTTGCTTTATTCTGTTGTTTCCTCCTTTCCATCAACTGTCCTTTATCTATCGCTTATGGCATCAAAGTGAATTTCCACTTCCTTTAAAAGCCTGAATTGCTCCTTGACGGAGCAGTTACTTCCTTGCTTCTTCCGCTTCATACTCGCAAGTCAATTGCAATGTTTATTTCGAGAATCACGTGGTTAGCAGACAATCTTTATTTACATTTACTGTTTATAAAGTTCCCAAGAGATGGCACTAAAATAGTTTGCGATGACAATGACAATGATGATGACAATGATTTTACTTAACTCTATGACCCCTAATACGGTATGAGAGTACAAGGTAATACAATTAAAAAGAAGGCAAGAAAAATGGACAGATCCATAGCAACAATGAAATACATGTGAAACACAAAACAAAATGGAAATGACAATACCTGAGAAAACACTTATAGTAACAAATATAATTTTATCTGCATTTACTATGAAAAATAGTTCTAGTTAACAAGGACATGTCTATCTAAACTCTAATATTTCTTAATGAATTTAGATCTTTCTTCATTGAGGGCTGGACAAATAAGTAAATAATGCATTTAATCACCAACTTCAGATGATCCACACATATCACAAGAAACATCAGTGCTTTCTTTCAAGTTCTAATTGACGGATGTCACAAACAGCAGTCTCGCAATAAATAGTGCTCACATTTTCGACTTGGCAAAGTTCGACTTAAGGTCACTTCGTGAATACCGATTTTGAGGTGTTTTTGGTGAGTTTCGGACTTGAGGTGGAAAGTTGAACTTAAGCTTAAGTTGGTTTTCGTGAATACGGCGCCAGTCTGGGTAAATGGTAACGTGAAGAGATCTAGCACAGGCTTGCTGCTGAGCGCACTCTTTTCATAACCTACTGGTGAAGTCATCTTGACACGTCTTTACCCAAAGATGTCTTCATTTCTTCTCTTTTTACTTGACTGCTGTTGATCACTTACATTGCCTGCTGCCTTTCCCTTTTTGGGTCCTCTTTATGACTGAACAGCTGTGTCCAGAAGATTGGTGCTAAGTTGTCTTCCACTCCTTTCTGGTGAAGTTTTGAAATTTGACCACTGATAGCATCCTTGGCCAATCCCACTGCAAAATTCAAAGCCTCTCGTCCTATGGTTTTGGCTGCAGATTTCAAAACTGGCGCTGCATATCAGAAGAGGCCACCTAGAATGCTGCCAATACCACGCCCCCTTTGCAGTCCAGAACCTTTATAAACTGGAATCCCATGACCAGCTTGATTGATGTAGTAGTTTTTGTAGACATTGTCAGCTAGAGCCACATTCTTAGCACGTTTTTGTTTCATGGCAGTTGTCTTTGCCTTCTAGGCCAAAAATGAAGGGTAAGAACTGCTTGACCTCTGAGATGCCATTTGCATGGTTAGGACATCCAACCTATTAGTTTTTAGAGGTTGATAAACTCCAAGGATTTGCAGAATTGGAGCCAACCTATATCCAATCACTGTATGTTGAACCACTTCTGTAAACACAAATATGGAGTGTAATCCTGCATCCAAATCTACTTCATGTGAAGCTTCAGTGTGCAGAGGTAGTGTGACATCATCAGTACCAGAGCTGAATTTGCACTGCTCAAATCAAAGGACTTGACAAAGCTGTTTACTTAAAATTTCCAGCTATACTTATGGCAATTTCATCGTTATCATCATTTTGTGTCTGTCTTGCTTGTACGTAAAGCCTATTCCATGATCAGTACAAGTATTCTTCAGTGACTTTTTCAAAGCATATCGATTTCCATTGAAAAGCAGTTACTTTAATTTGATTGCTGAATACGAACCCTGTTTACCTGGCATTCCTATTTTGATATGAACATTAGCAGCTGGGATATCATCCCAGTTATAGGGATACGATATTTCTGCCAGGCCAACTTCACACAATCTATGTAATTCTATGACTTTTGGAAGCTTAACCTTAAATTCAGTTACAGTACTATCTGGAAAGTACTGCTTTGAACTGTCAGACAGAAGGGTTAGGTAAAATTCCTCTTTTATTCTGAGTGATCCAAAGTGCTGTTGTTGTTACTGGATCTACTTAGTTTGGATGGCTATACACACTTTGCTCAGACCAGACCCTATAAAAAGGGAGGTGGTGTTTCTCTATTTGTAAAAGAATATCTTCAGGTGCATGAACGGAATGATTTGAATTTGAATCACGACATATATGAGTCACTCTTTATTGAAGTTGAAAATGTACTGACAGCAAATGAGCAAAATATAATTGTCGGCATTGTGTGTCGCCCTCCAACACTAGTGTTACAGATTTTAATGACTATATGAAAGTTGCTATGGAAAAGCTTACAAATAAGGAGACATAAATATTATATCTGTGGGTGATTTTAACATTGATCTGATAAAACACGACAGTTGTATAAGTACAAATGAATTTTTGGATATAATGTATATAAACTCATTTATTCCCCTTATAAATCGACCAACAAAAGTCACATCCACCTTAGCAACACTAATTGATATTATCTTTTCAAGAGAGTGAAGAAAGTTCTACATATTGTGGAATCTTGTACTGAATATTAGTGACCACTTCCCAGTATTCAATATTGCAATGCATGAAGAAACCACTAAGAAGCCCGTTATTAAGACTAAACGAATTATCAACCATTCAACTCTTTCGAGATTGAAGCAGTCACTTCAACAAAATTGATTGGACCAGTACGACTGGAGCCACCTATGCACAGTCTGCATACTAAAACTTTCATGAATCATTTTCCTATCATTATAATAAATGCAATCTAAAGGTCGAATGCAAATTCAGAATAGAAAAATGCCATGTATATTAGCCTGTTTACTGAAATCCATAAAACATAAACATGAACGATACATTCAATCTCTAAACGACGACATAGATAAAAGAATGTACACTGCGTATAAAAATAAGTTGACTCACCTACTTCGTATCTCTAAACGCCAATATTATATAGGCCTAATGGAACAATATAAAAACAATTTAGCTAAGTCTTGGAGAATTATAAAACAAATTATAAATAAAAGGAAAAACAATGTAACCTCAAACTCTCAATTTATACATGGTGGTAAATTCACATGATATGGCAAACTCACTTAATGGTTATTTTATCAATGTAGGACTGACACTGGCTCACAAAATACCCCAAACAAATAAAAGAGCAAGAGAATACTTGCCCGTACCAATGCTCAAATCATTATTTTTATCCCCTGTAAGGGAGCAGGACGTTATGTTGTTAATTACTATGTTGCAACATACTAGTCCAGGTTGGGACGAGGTTGATAGTAGGGTAATTAAAGAAGTAGCTATAGAAATTACAGAACCCTTAACATATGTTACTAACCAATCGATACTGTTTTTGCAGAAATAATTATAAAGACTTTATTGTAGGAGGGACCCATAAGCCTGTAAAGGTTTCTCATGTCCCTGCCACAGATTATATGTTACATTACTTACTGTGTACTAACGATTTTGTAATATGACAATTTCGTATTTATTTTAATATTTCGATGTATTGTTATGATATGTGGCAATAAACTTTCATTCACATTCATTCACTGCTGTTTCATGTTTATGTCCTAAAGCTTTGCTACAAACGACTTACCAAGATAGCCACAATCATACCCCCAACGAAAGCTACTGATATACTGACATCTTTCTGATCTCTGTCGCCTTTGTCTACATCCTGTACAATTCCATGGCTGGTCATGTCAACGTTTTCCCTCTTGAATGACAGGAAGAAAATGTATCAGCCTTGATGTACAGTTGCGACTGAAAGTAACTTAACCAAAATTTGCGCGCACTCGCAAATTGCTCGCACTTTGCTCACACTTTGCTCGGGCTCGCACCCGCGGGTTGCTCGCAGTTGTTTTCTGATCTACCCGCACCCTTGCTCGCAAACACCCTCACGCTCACCCGGGAGTTCCATGTGCTCGCGGGTACTGACTAACCCGCGGGCACACTGGAAAGACCAGCAGGACAAGCCTTTTAAATACATACTATGTTTCAGTCTTTAAACTTATTCATTATCTAACTGGAAATGTACCCCCCCCCAGCACATCTCAACAAGTCACCACCCCCCTCCTCCCCCCCCCCAAAAAAAGAGTGATAGTGGCTAGTATCCGTCTATAGATACCCACATGTAGATATAGGCTTATTTGAGTATTTCCTTTTTCCGTTAGCCACATAATTATTATTTCTACATATATGTTAGGCCTGCATGTGACTCACGGGGAAGTAAATGTCACACCCAAGTCGATTTTATTTTGCTGTACATTCGAGAGAAGAGTAACTATTGAATGTGAATGGAGTAATTTACATGTTAATTGTTGAAAGAAATACACTGCTAAAAATAGCTACAAGATGCTCCCGCATATTGTGCTCAGTTATCACCAGGTCCATATGGGTCTACGAAAAACTGTAAATATTCCATGTACTTGTGAATAAAATCAGACCAGATTGTTCTAACGTTAGATCTACAAGAGATCGATTCGCACTCAGTAGAGATAAGCTGGGCTAGTTGGGATGTGTCAGCGCCTTCAAAATGTGAAGCCAAACCGGGAAATAAGACTGCAATCGCTACAGATTTTGACCATGTTCTTATAAATTTACATTACAATTCAATAGCCGTTTTTACAATATTTTAGCCAAATCAAACAAACACTGAAATTTGGCTTGAGGCACCAGTGATTCCTCGCTGGTAAATTCGATAACGAGACAACCCCCCCCCCCTCCCAGACGTTGGGATAAAGTTGAAGAATGTGGATTTCTGGAATTTTTTTGACCCCATGGTTGCATGTATCCAGTCTCTTATGCTGCATACATGTTCATATAAATGTGAGTTTTTGTTTTTGCACTGTTGGCATTCATAAGAACCAATGAATATTTTTTTTTCACCCAGACCTCATTACTATGTATTTAAAATGCAAGTCACTTCAATATGGGCGATCACGACTAACTACCATCCCCCACCCCCCAAAAAACTTATGCAACCACCCCACCCCCGTCTACCAATTAGCCCCAGACTCCATTGTTATTGGCAGCTGGTCAGTGTGGTAAGCAGAATTTCATTGCCCAGGGGCTGCGGGCACGCATGGAGCATTGGGGGCAGCATCACTTCGGTCCGCCAGGTTGCATCTCGGCAATAACCATGAAGCGGGTATCGCAAAATAGCAGGGGGGTAGTAGACCGCCAAGAACGGATGTTTAGCAGGCAAAACGTATATTATATATTCATGTCTTTTGTAATATTATGCTCTCTTTGCATGTTGCCGCGCAAATGGTAACATAAATTAGCCTCAGACTCCATTGTTATTGGCAGCTGGTCAGTGTGGTCAGCAGAATTTCATTGGTCCGCCAGGTTGCATCTCGGCAATAACCATGAAGCGGGTATCGCAAAATAGCAGTGCGTATGGCAGTCATGAAGTACTCGAGATAAGGAAATTAGCTCAATTAGACGGCAATCAAGTCGTGTACTGCACTGGACTTACTGATTGATTGATTCATACATTCATATTTCTTTATTTAATGGGGGCGGGGGAGCGGGGTTGTAACCACCAGACATGTTGTATCATCTCAAGATCTCTCAAGTGTCAATTAACTGCGCAGTAACAAACTTTGTTTCCATGAGCAGACCACTTTCCCTTTTTTGAGCGTGGAGTGCCACAGGAGCAATCGGTTAACACAGCAAGATGGACACTATGTCATGCCAAGGAGCCCAGAATGGGAAGGAGAGAGAACTTTGAAATTGGCAAAACTTGTTGCATCTGTACTTATTACGTTCCTTTGTTTCAAAGTCCACATTCAAAGTGACATAAAATACACTTGTTTTGACAAAATCAATACAATCCTAGTGTTTATCAACATATTATTTTTCAATACCTCCTTCACATGGAGTTTTTGCGTCACCCGTATAGATTGGGCTTGACTTCAAGGAAATGGGTTTTGTTTATTACTTACCTATAATACTTATTCAAATATAAATATTTGGCTCTTGAAAATATTGATTTGCTTTTTTCAATTTCAACAGGACAAGTTAAAAAAATATGCTACCACAGGTACAATGACATTTTCATTTTCATGTACATCGCAAGGTAGATTGCAACAGTTTCCGTTTGTAACGATATGCACGACGTCACATAACCGCGGCATAAAACAGATACACAAAGGAGCCAAATTACCTTTATCCTTTGTACTTTAATAGCTTTGATCGTCTTCATGATTGACCATGGATGGTACATGCATGGCAATTCAGACATTAATTTGATTGTTTTTTAAAATTGATCACCACCTGATTGTAAAAGATATACTAATCGGGAGGATCTCCATTAAAAAATTGGACACAGGGCAGTTTTATAAAGGTATATCATTACTTATTGCACTGAAACCTCATTATAACGACACTCAGATATCCGACATATTCTGACACCGGAAAATGTTCCTGAAGGTTATGGACAAACCAACTGATCACAAACAATTTCGCGGATGTTTTTAATTTGAGACCCTATCAGACAATTACGCGGAGATTACTTGGAAAAAACACCCCTAAATTGTAAATTTCCCAACCGCGAAGTTGCTCTAAATTGACCCCCTTTCTCCCAACTAAACTGGAACGATCATGCGTACCCGTAGTATCCCCGAGTTAGGGGGCAGGGCGGCATCGCTGTTGAGCAAAATTGTTGGCGCTCTGCGCATGGAGGTATTACCGTTAATTTAATACGTCCATGCTCTACTGTAACGGGGAAAAAAACTCTGAAGGAGCCACAGTCTATCTACAGAGGCAAACACAGATGGAAACTGAAAACAGCAGTTATTTTAAACTACATCGAATATCTCAAGATTTTGGTTTCTTCCTATTTGTTAATAGCAAGGGATAGGCAATTCCACAGTGATGCTCGACCAGAACGAGTCACATTCAAGGTTGCCTGCCTGCGAAGTCATTCAGCCGGCGAAGTGCCTGCATTACAGTGTGAATGTTAAAGCCCGTCATTAATGTGTCAGGAAGTACAAGCAGGGGTTTGCTTAGTTTTTCCTTAAAAATGACGCATTTACTTTTGGGCCATTACTATTGCCAAACATCAGTTGGGGTATTTCTATAGCAGACGGTGAATGAGTTTGCCTCCTTAGCTGACTCATGCCATTTTTATCTGCTACTGGACCCAGTCACCAGTCCAAGGCGCTTGGTCTTCCAAGCAGGTTGTCTGTGAAGCAGGCGTTCTACCTCCAGGAAAATCTATCTGCACATAAACACCAGCACATAAAAAAGTCTGCATCTCAGGCAACCAAGTAGGCAGTGATTGTACAAACTTGAAAGAGCCGAAAGTGCCTTA
>OZ026619.1:91244961-91289714 GCA_964020975.1 Hermodice carunculata
GTGCATCAGGAATAACTGATTGAGGGACTATGGCCTTGGGTATGTTGGATCTCCACAGGATGTCACGAAATTCACTCAGACTATGAACATCTTGAATATTTGACCTCTTCCTTATGGAGTTGGCAATTAGATCCTCTATCAAATCACCTTCACGTTCAGTTCTTCGTTACTATTGATGGATAGATCAGGACTTTCTGGACATACTCAAAAAGCCATTCAGCATTCTTCCTCGTTTTTTTTAACATTGACAATTGCTGCTTCATATAGATTTTATTTGTTTTTCTTGTCAGCTTCTCATAAGAAGATGTTGCTCCTTGTGATTGGGAAGATTTTGCCTGTGGTGACTAATGTGGCAGTGGAGTATTTTGCTGCTCCTTCAGTCTTTTATTTGTTTTGAGGTAATCGTTAATATTTGCCTCAGGGTCCATACCAGCATGTTAATCCAGCTTCACACAGGGTTAAAATGACAAAGCATTGGTTTGGGGATCAATTTATGCCCATAAGCTAAAGTTGATATGCCATCATTAAAAATATAAAGCTTTTCATCATATGGAGACAGTGCTAACTTATTGCTTCTGTCCCCAGTAGGTGATGGTATGATTTTTTTTTGCCCTGTTTCCTGATATATGTACCAGTTATCAGTATATGCAGGTAACCATCAAAAGTCAACCTTCTGATCACAGCTTTACTCATGCCTTTTGCCTGTTTTGTATTCTTTCTGTCTGCCACTTTAATGCTGTATATCTTTGCATGTAACCCACAGAAAGCAACCATTTTCTGTCCAGCACACTCATCCTTGAACTTTCCAACAGCTTTCTTGTTCTTGTTGGTGTAAAGGGATTGTTTTGTAGGATAGTTTGAGGTCTCCAAGTCAGCAGCAATTTTGCTCAGTTTTGTATTCAAAATGGGATTGTCACATGACACAGCAATGAGTAGTATCTGTGAACATAACCTAAGAGATTGCACATTGAACAGTGGTAGCATCTTCTGATAATGATACTGGTACATGAGTATCTTTGGAAGGTCCAAGACTGCTTTTCCTATGTGTATTGGCTTTTTCAAGGTGATTTGTGTTGTGATTTTAATTATTCTTACCAAATTCTTGTCGAAGATGTGATGAGTCTTGTGGTTTGGTGCAGCTAAATGTCTCTTTAGCTTTTTCTCATCTGTCACGAGCTTCTAATTCATGTGATTGCAAAGATTCTCCATTGTTTTGCCAACAAACTGCATTATTCATCAGTTTGAAGATGTCCTTTTCAAAATCTAGAGTTGCATCTCTCTATAAAGCAGTGTTCTTTTGTATGTACAGCTCGAGCAAAGACTTTCCTTGAAAAGAAGCATTTGATGGACCTATTTCAACACCATGTCCAGCCCAAGATACAGTTATAAAGCACATCCATGACCCACGTATGATTTCCACCGGTCAAGATGTGGAATCAGTTCCCGTCCCAAGGGTCCTTTTAATGTTTGAAACAGATAGACAGAATGTGGAGAAATCATGTCTGATGTAACCTGAATATTTTCTGGTGCCAAAGGGAAATCATGGGAACAGTGCTCATGGAGTTCAGATGGGTAATCAAGGTCTACTTCTGCAACATAGCTGGCACTTTCTGTTGGGGGCATGTAGACCCACTGAAATCCACCAACTGGAAGTGATTGCATAAGAGAATGGCCACACAAACTATTCCCATCCAGATACAGTATTTCACTCTCTCCATCTTTTCTTTCTGCATAACGATGTGTTATCATGACAACGGCACCTTTTATTCCTTTCTCTATCATCTGATGCGTGTCATCGAAAGATGGTAACTCGTGTAAGACGCCAGACATTTTCAGGGCAGGATCCCAAGCCAGCCCTGGAGCTGTGTAATATTGGGCTGGGTCTAATCCATATTCCCTCAAAGAGAGGGTGCAGGATTTTCAAAAATGTCAGCCAAAAGAAGGACATCTGTCAGTAAGTAGAGATCATGAAAGTCACCTAATGTTTGCATGTCAAACACATTTTTCATACTTTCTGTGCATGTGCGTAGCCCTCTTGACTGATTCCTTGTCTACCATGTGTACTGTAAAAGACATCAATGGATGGGAGGCAGGTCTCATCAAAACATGTGATGGAGTACATGTATTCATAGGGACACATGTCTTTCCTTGTCAACAGTTCTTTCTGAATTCTTTCAAAATATCGACTCACATGTTCAAAGTCTTTCACCCCTCCAGCTAGTTCATCGCGACTGTGATTCCGAAACTGCATTGCACCTATGAAGCGAGCATTTCCCAATGAAAAGGAAACAAGCTTTTCACAAGATGTCAAATACACTTCACCTCACATGAGTCCACTTTTCCAACTGCCTCCATCACTAGGTGAGCATCATATCCTTTCAAGTTGTGAATCACCACTGGGATGATGTATTTGCATTGCAAAGTGCCAGCATCTTCATCTGATTTATAGTTACCTTTGCCCTCAAACATATTCTCAAACATGTCTCTTTTCTTCTTACCTTTAAAGTAAGCCTGTATATTACAGTGTCAGTGTGCTGCGCTCCTATATTGCCCATTCAAGTGGTTGTGATCTCTCAGCTTGTCAGACTGACTGACTTTTTGTTTTTCACAAAAGTTGCAAATATTTTCTTACTGAAATTTCTGTTCGTCTTCCTCTGTCGTCATGATAGGCACAGAATTATCTAATATATTGATAACCCTATAGATTTCCACTTTCAGATGCTCTGAAAGATCATAGCAACATCCTTGCCCCTGTATAGTGTTGGTGACTTTGCGGAAAATAGAGGTTCCTCTCTGCACACAGTGTACATGCAAAATCGTGAGGGAATGTGAAGACTTTCTTTCAAAGTGTGTGTGCCTTGGTGCTCATTGAGTTGGACAATGATGGAGTCAAAGCCAACATAAAGAACAAATGGGGCAAGTATTTTGTTTCCTTTATTCTTGAATGTAAAAATGCTGCCTGGTTTTAGCATCTTGGTTTTCTGTAGACCAAATGTTTTTGTTTTGCATGTAGGCTCATATTCGAGTACACCTAGTTCCTTTGTAAAAGGTGTTTTGCAATATGAGCAGTTATACATTCTCCCATTGTGCTTATTTTTGTGAAATGTCAGACTGCTTATTCTGACATACCAGCCTACATGAAACATTTTTCGTCCTGATTCCTAACATTTATGAGAGAGTGAGTGTTAGAAACCCCTTTTGGATGGAAACATATAATGAACCCCTGCTAGTATACCATGTTCCCACTTTGATTATTAGTTCAAACACTCCAAGATGCCATCCAGAGCCTCCACGAACAAATTTACCTACAATGCCAAGCAAATGACTGTATGCCTCTCTCACAATAATGTAAATGTTGCCAGAAGCTAGTGGTCATTATTGCACTATGGAAAGCTGGGATTGTTTCCATTTCTAGTCTCATCTATTGGATTCTGTTTTATTAATCTTGCCCGTAAGATCAAATGAAATTTCAGAGCTTTTCTTTTCTGTAATTATTCTCTCAGATGGCATACAACTTCATTCAAATGCTCATCTAAAAAATCTCCATCTCTATGCTTGTGACTGTTCTTGCTTGGATAAAGGCTATAATCTTCCACTAATTTGCTTAGTGCTGTTCGTTAATACTTCTTGTTTTTACAGGTTTTGCATATGTTCTCTTCAGGCCCAAAGTATTTTGTCAGCGAAGGTCTGTAGCATCGGATACATTCTTTACCATGATTATCACACTCACTACAATAACACTGCCCATAAGCAATTAAACAATTGTGATAACTGCATTTGGTGACACAACCTTGAACAATTTGCCTGCAAGAATCACACAGCCAGTCACCCAGACTGGTTAATGAAGACTTGCAACATCCACAACACAGAAAAATGAAGCACATTGCATGTCCTCCTTTGAAAATGGTCTTTTTGCACTTTTACAGTCTTTTTATAACCTATAATGGCTCAGTCTGGTTGGGAAAATGATAAAATCAGAGTCCAAATTCTGCAACTTACAATGAATAAAACAACATACACTCTTTGAAACAAAAAATACCACCTATTGGTAACTGTGCCCAGAATTGCTCAATGTTAATAAACATATTGGTAATTACAGGATCAGACCTTGTAACTTGCAGAAAAAAACATGTTTTCCCATGATCTGGTGAAATGGGGTTGTTTTTTTCCATCTTTGCCCCTAAACAATGCAAAACACTTTTATCAGACATGCTGTCTGGACGTGCTGTCAATCCTGGCAGGCAAAGGTAAGAGTCCCGTTTTTCTTTTTTATGAATCGTTTCACTTTCACACTTTCTGGTGACATGACTGCTCTCGACCAATCTGGCGACAGGAATATCAGTGCACAGAGATCACGTGACCTTTCTCGACCAATCGGAATCCAGGATCTTGGGGTCATCAAGTGCAGAGTGGCTCAAAACCCCTTTTGTTCACTACTGACCTTTTATTTGAAGAGTTATGAAGTCACACGTATATTTTACAATTTACTTCTTTCCAAAAGCTCTATTTTGAAGTCAATCATACAGACTAAGATTTTTTTAGTAATTTGTTGGAAAAAATGTAATCAGAACTTGCTTATTATATATTAATATGGTATTCTATCTTCGCTGCGTTCAGTCAAATAATAATGACTAGAACTGACTTCCCAGAAATGACAGACTAGTTTAAATGTTCCCGTGTAGAGAGACCTAGCATGTCAAAAACAGTAGCGTATATGCTACGACATTCCTGTTGAACATTGAAGTCATCACTGTGGACCACGTTTAACCAAAATTCAATGAGTCTTCCATCACACTCAGTTTGGATTTTGAAAGCTCACGAAGATTCTTATATAATGGCCAGCAGACCATTAGAGTTGTGTAAAGTAACCTGGAATCCATTCCCACGGTCACCGAACAGATTAAATAAATTTATATTTCAAATAATAACTGGGAACGCTTTGTTCAGTCTAAAGGGGTATATGTTTAGCAACCTCTCGTTTCATTTGCAGTAAAATTAGCTGATGACTTATGCTTTTTAAGTGTCTGAAATTCACTTTCAGGGAACAGATTAGAATGCTCAGACATTACAAGAGATGACCATATATTTTTTACATTCTGAAGGTGAGGGACAATTGGCACAGCCTTTCAAGTGATATGTACAAAAAAGTCACCAGTTGTACTGTGGCCTGATATGGTTACATTAAGACCCTATGTGAAGAACTACAAAGGGGGTAGTCACTTTTTCATTAACGAGGACCTGACCAAGAAAAGATCTTCCATGGCGTTCACTGCAAGGCAACTAAAAAAACGCAAAATTGTCAAAGATACATGGACTTTTGATGGGAAAATTTGGATCAAAGACCTCCAAGACCGCAGGCACCTCATATCCCGACCGTCCGACCTTCTCCAATATGAAGTCCCTGATCCTGCTCCCCCTGCTGCAGCGCACATGGAGACAAGAGCGTCCAGGCTTGCAAGTACACAGTCAAACACTAGTGACTAATTGGCCTACAACTTCACTTTGGTGATCTTCACTATATTCAAAGATCACTTCAGTCAGTAACTTCCATCACATCACTGGAGCAGCTATCTGGTGTAATTTGCCTGCACCGGCCGTCTTCATGTGATGGATTACAGTGCATATATAATATTTGATATCAGTGTTATTGGATGCTTACCACTATAGATATATTCTTTCTACATGCGAAAAGCAAACAACCGATAAAGAGTATCCATCGCTATGGACCTGTTTATGCGACACTGCGAAATCATTATCCAACTTGTATTTTACACGTGGCATCATTATTATAAATATTGTCGACTCTGCAACACCATGGAGTTTGTAGCTCCATACCTACACTGATTTATTACTACCCATACCTTGCCACTGTAGTTTGCACTACTTGTTGCAACAATTATAATTTATATTTTCTTGTGAAGGCACTGGATTACTGCAGAACAATTTACTTCTGCATTTTTACACTATTAGTAATAATAAGACTTTACTAAAAAACCCATAACTGGGGAAGTCATGAGATACACTATTATGAAATTCCACGAGACACTGACTCATTATGGTTATATTCGTATGCCATGGTTTATCTATTTAATAATATTCGTTATAGTCCTATTCATTCATTCATGCCACCGTTCATTCATGCTACCAGGTACCTGGTCATGCATTATCAATATTTCTAACTGTTATGCAATTCATGATTTGGTGACCAAACCTTGTCATTTATTATGGGGTCATCCTGATTTTGTGAATTGCATAATCTTAATCTATATTCATCCGACACGATGTTTGTTGCAGATGTTGTTTTCCCCTAAAATATTATTCCGAAATTACCAATATTTTTCGGCAGTTATGGCACTATTTCGTGTTGGGGCGAGGGGCACGTGGAATGTCCTCATGCCCGTCGCCTCAGTGGGAACGACCGCTGTCACTGTTACCTGTCCGGGTGCAGGCGGCGTGCCTGACTTTCCCTGCATTCATACTTTGTCACTGTAGTCTATTATATTATTTTTTGCAACAATTTCATATATCTACTTGTGAGGGCATTCGATTACTGCAGAACAATTTATTTCTGCCTGTTCACACTAGCCTATAATATGAAATTACACGAGACACTGACTCATTATGGATATATTCGTATGCCATGGTTCTTCCATATATATTCGATATATTCATTTATTCATGCCATGGTTCATTTATGCTACCTGGTCATACATTATCAATATTTTTTAACTTTACTATGTAATTCATGATTGGGTTATCAAACCTTGTCACAGAATACGGACTCCTCCTGTTTTTGAGAATTACATATTGTATATACATCTGATACGATGTTTGCTGCAGATGTTATTTTTCCCTAAAATATTATTCAGGAATTACAAATGTTTTGGGGGGCAATTACGGCGCTATTTCGTGCTTGGGGGAGGGGCACGTGGAATGTCCTCATGCACGTCGCCTCAGTGGGAACGACTGCTGTCGCTGATACCTGCCTCAGCGTAGGCGGCGTGCCTGACTTTCCCTGCGTTATGAATATCATTTCGACCGCAATTATAGTTATCTATACGCACTATTTCGGCTCTCCCACGGGAGCACTTCATCTTTTTTATTCCAGCATGAGACTTGTGTCTCTCGTCTGGAGAATATTGGTATTATTCACAAGTTCCGCTACTAAATCACTGTTGCATTTGTTATCTGTGTTTTATGTGTACTTTGTGTGTTTAAGTGTTGGGGCTATTAGTATTTATATCCCAATGATTATATGTCTATATTGCCTTGCTCTATGGGCACACGACTGCAGTGTGTCTACCAATTTTGATATCACTTTGACTATTGACTTTCCTATTTTTGAGAGATATACTATATTTGTACGATGCGTTCTTGCATATTTTTTATGTGTTGATGCTATATGGCTGCGTCAAGTTTTCTTTATGAAATTTCTTATCTGTTATATGTACAAATTATACTATGTTACTACATTGCAATTGATACGTAATACTTGGTACTTACCAACCTTGTGTACAGTCGTCCCTGACAATGCACATCTCTATTTCATACCCGACCCTACTATTATTCTTTTACTGTATTTACTGTTTTATATCTGGTTGGCTAACTTTTTTGTTACCTGCTATACTGCCAAGTATCGGAAGACTCTGTTGGTAATTTATGTTCATTATTCCTTAGTTAGTAGGAAACTTACCCGTATGGACTTCTACTTGCTCGTCGTCTGTCCACTCCTAATTTTACTTGCAGGAGACATTCATGTAAACCCTGGTCCGGAAGGTGGCCTTCGTGACATCAAGTTATGTCATTTAAACATACGAAGTCTATCCCACGATAAATTAAGGCATATCCGTGCAGACATAGCCGATGAATTTGATATTATAGCACTATCGGAAACATTTCTCACTGACTCTACGCCTGGTGACAATCTCAATTTGCCAGGCTTTCATGATATTATACGTAGGGATCGCCGGCAAGGGCTTGGTGGTGGAGTAGCTTTATATTGTTCTCAAGCCTTTACTGTATCAAGGCGTCACGACTTAGAAATTCCTCAAATAGAATTACTTTGGGCTGAAATAAGGGTGCATAATAATAAATTTCTTCTCGGTGTGGTGTACAGACCTCCAAATGCAAATACTTACTTCTGGGAATATCTCCAGGATAGTATTGATCTGGCAAAAAACTGTAATATTCGCAATATTATTATAACCGGTGATCTCAATTCCGACTTTAGTACTTTTTTCGGGCGTAAATTAAAAGACTTTTGCACTACTAATGTACTCTCCATTCACATCGATGAGCCAACTCGAATTACTGAAAATACAGCTACATGTTTGGATCAAATTATTTCGAATATTCCCCACTTTGTATCTAAACCCCGGGTTACTCCTCCATTGGCAAACTGTGACCATAGTATCGTATCACTTAATATAAGATTTCAGTGTAAAATAGATCCTGTATACTATAGACATATCTGGGAATTCGGGAAGGCGAATTTTAGCCACTTTAGAAATTATTTAGATCAAATTAATTGGGACAACTGTTTTGAATCTAACGATGTGGACATAAGTTGTACAGCCTGGTCAGAGCGTTTTTTAGAAGCGGCAAGAGAGTGTATTCCAAATAAAGTTGTAACTGTTAGGCCTCATGATCTCCCTTGGTATAATACCACTCTTCGTTGTTTCAAACGTAAGGTCATGAGAGCACATACCAAGGCCAAAGTGATATCCCGCGAGCAACCTCATTCGCCAACCCGTGAAAGTACTGCAGCCTGGGCAGTGTACCATCAACTCAGAAATGCGTATCAAGAAAACCTAAAGCTCGCTGAGAGTGAATATAATAATAATCTTCGTGAATCTTTATCTAGTGGTCCCACGGGCAAAAAAGCATGGTGGCGGACAGTCAAACATTTTATGAAACGTAATCAATCTTCTGCAATTCCCTCATTATTGATTAATGACAATCACATTACTGATAGCCAGTCAAAAGCGGAGGCCTTCAATGAATTTTTCTTGAGCCAATGTAACATTGACTCCTCGACTGCACCTATTCTTCAGCAGCCTGAGTTACCTAATAATACTTTAAATGATATAGTAGTAGAAGAAAAAGAAGTACTTGATATTCTTAGATCTCTGGATGTCACGAAGGCCACTGGTCCGGACAATATTGGTCCCAAATTATTACGCGAAGCTGCACCTTCTATTTATAAGCCTCTCTCAAAATTGTTTAATTTATCACTGCAGAAAAAAACTTTTCCTTCTGAATGGAAAAAGGCAAATGTTTCTCCTTTATTCAAGAAAGGCGAAGCAAATTTGTGTAACAATTACAGGCCTATATCTCTGCTAAGCTGTGCAAGTAAAGTTATGGAAAAACTTATATTTAAACATGTTTTTATTTTTTTCAGGGATAATTTAGTTATTAGTGCAAATCAGTCTGGTTTCATGCCTGGTGATTCTACTGTAAATCAGTTATTATCACTGTACCATGAATTGTGCTTAGCCGTTGATTTACAGAAAGAAGTCAGAATAATTTTTTTAGATATAAGCAAGGCGTTCGACAAAGTTTGGCACCAAGGTTTACTTTATAAATTAGAAAAAAGTGGTGTCAGTGGAAATATTCTCCTGTGGTTCAAAAATTATCTTTCTAATCGTAAACAACGTGTAGTTGTTAACGGTCAAAGTTCGAAATGGGGGACAATCAATGCTGGAGTCCCCCAAGGTTCAGTTCTTGGACCCCTTCTTTTCTTGATATTCATTAATGATATTGTTGATATAGTCCGATCAGAAATCAAGCTTTTTGCTGATGACACTTCTCTATTTCTTACTGTTGACCACCCCATTACAGCGGCTGCCTCTTTAAATCATGATCTCTCTTCTATCGCTAGATGGTCTGAAGATTGGCTAGTGGCTTTTAATGCATCTAAAACCAACGCCATGATTATTACTCGGAAGCAACAGTCAACAAACCATCCACCACTTTTATTCCTAGGACAGCAGTTGAATGATGTTAAAAGTCATAAACATTTGGGCCTAACATTAAAATCTGATCTCAAATGGAACGAACATATAAATAATATTGTAATAAAAGCAACTAAGCAGTTAAATATTATGAAATCTCTTCAATATACCTGGACCGAAAGACACTCGAGGTTATATATATATCTTATGTGCGACCCATACTTGAGTATGCTAGTGTCGTGTGGGACGGCTGTACACAAGGCGATGAAAATGTTTTAGAAAATGTTCAGTTGGCTGCAGCTCGGGTTGTCACCGGGGCAATGAAAACTACTCCTACAGTAAAACTTTATGAAGAGACTGGCTGGGAGCTACTTTCTAAAAGGCGTGAGAAATTTAAATTGATTCAGATGTATAAAATTGTTCATAATTTAGTACCAAATTATTTACGAAATATTTTTCTACACTTTCCAACTCCTGATATGACGTTCAATTATTTTACTCGCAGACGGTCTGACCTACCACACTTTAGAGCCCGTACAGATCTTTTCAATAAGTCCTTTTTCCCTTCCGCTACACGGCTCTGGAACCTCCTTCCTCTTGCGACTCGAAATTCTCCTTCCTTATCACAATTTAAAAGTAAACTAGAGCATCAAACTGTCCGCCCAGTCAAACATCCCTCACTTTATTATGTAGGTAAAAGAAAACTCGCTGTTCTACATGCTCGTCTGAGGATGGGTCGCAGCCAACTGAACCAACACTTATTTCAGATTGGTGTAAAAGATTCACCTGACTGTATCTGTGGAACTGGTATAGAGGACGTCTGGCATTTTTTCTTCTCGTGTCCCCGATATATTGTGCCTCGTAATAAATTACATTCGTCTATCATAAACCTTGCTCCATTTACACTTGAAACCCTACATCTGGGTTCTGCTGTTTGTAATGTTGAAAATAATAAAACAATATTCCTCTGTGTACACGACTATATTGAGGACACGCGTAGATTTCAATTTGATGCCATCACATAAATCTAGAATATGATTAACTTAATTTTGACAAGGAAAATTTATATATAATCGGCAATGCAACTTGCTTTTTTTTTGCCTGTGGGTTCGAATCTTAATTTTGATCAAATATATACTTAGTAGAGACAGTTCTTAGCCCCCTATCTGTCCTGTCCCTGTATCTGTCATCTTCTTTTGTGTCTCTTACACGATCACTTATTCCTGCCAGGTGTTGCTATTGATCATCTACGCACATTTGATCATTTTAAGTGATTGTGTAATTGCGGTGCGTCATGTGTCGTCCTGTTCCAAGCGTCCTTTCTCTACAAGAGGGATTAATATAGGGCATAGCCCTCCTTCCCAATTGTTGTTATTACAGTGTGAAGATGTTTATATTGTATTTGATTAATAAAATATGTTTAAACCAAGACCCTATGTAATTCAAAATCAAAAATATCTATCTTGAAAGGTGTCCCATGGCGTGGTTACTTTAAACACCTATATATAAGAATATATATATATATATATATATATATATATATATATATATATATATATACATACACACACATATGTATATATATATATATATATATATATATATACATACACACACATATGTATATATATATATATATATGTATATATACATATATATATATATGTGACCGTACATACCTGTGAAGTTTTAGTTTGTGATTTCTAATTTAACCCAATATTATCAATAAAAGTGTTTGTGTCAGCAAAATTATCCAAATGGGATTACCCCTTCCCCCAAAAAAAGAATGTTGAGAGAAGAAGCCCAGGTTCACGATAAACCTTATAAGGTACGTCAAATTGCCTTTTTTCATCCATAGATTAGTCTCTCGGCCCTCATGCATAGTCTTCATTGATCTTATATCAACATACCAGTTTTCATTGTATCCAGTTTTTTTTCTATCTACCTGCGTGCGTATATGTATATATATATATATATATATATATATATATATATATATATATATATATATATATATATATATATATATATATATATATATATATATATAAATATATATATGATAGACAGGGACAGGTTAACTTATGCAGAGTAAAGAGTTCGGACTGAGGAATAGGCTAATGAGTACTAGGAAGTGGTTCTGGGCAAAAAGACACAAATACAAATAACTATATATATATATATATATATATACATATAGTGTGTGTGTTTATAATAAGTGAAAACTATACATGTTCTTGCGCTTTTCCATTCGTCTTATTATACGCCAAGGCTAAGTTTCGTGGATTTTTATCTGTATGAACGTTTTGCGTGGAGTACAAAATACCTTCACTAAACATGAATTATTAAAAAATGAATGATATACATGGACAGGTTTAACAATAGTGGAGACAGAAAACGCGTCACTGACCTTCTGAAAATGTGAGAAGATTTAGTGCAGATGATTTTGATACCAGATATAGACACATCATCTGCAGCTCGATCCATAAAG
Source organism: Hermodice carunculata (assembly GCA_964020975.1). Classification (NCBI taxonomy): domain Eukaryota; kingdom Metazoa; phylum Annelida; class Polychaeta; order Eunicida; family Amphinomidae; genus Hermodice; species Hermodice carunculata. The sequence continues at coordinate 91,257,406 of OZ026619.1, forward strand.
GTGGGAGATTGGTCTGGTTCAGGTGGACGCCGCATTGCCGCTGCCGTATTTTTCGTATACGTTTGAGGGTTCACATGACGGCTGGCGGAGCGGTTACATACTGGCGTTTCATCTGTGCAATCCGATTTGATCTCCGCGAAAGTTCCAACTGTGCCGAGCAGTTTGCTCCTGGTGTTTTTGTTCGTTTTTCTTCACCACACACAGAAAGCTAATGCGATTTCACTGTCCCCGACGACAAAATCAATTTTGCCTGAAAGCAAAATAAATTTCCAGAAAAAGGCACTGTACGTATCCATATTTGCTTTTCCTTTTACTTATTTTCTGTTCGACGGGACTCTTTTTATCTTTCATAGCATGCTCAAAACAGAACAAATTCCTGTATTTTAAATCCATTATTAACGACCGTTAACAGTTTTATAAATGTAAGCCCATCACTTTGACTTATGCATTTGAGCAAGTTACCTAGTTTGCTTTATAACACACCCTTAATCCTGAACAGTTTGATGAAGAGCTGTGCCCCAATCAAGGAATTATTGGTCAGAGAATAAATTAAGTACATTTTACACTGGTGAACTAGGTCACTTCATGACACACTTTTAGATCAAGGTTCATATATACTAAAGGTTTCTGAAATTAAGTGTCATGTGAAAATAATTATAGCCTGAGCATGAATGCATTACATATTTATATTATTGTATCATCGTGACCCAGGTATTTGACCTAGTGACCTACTTTTACCTCAGGACACATTCTGAGGCAGAGACCATTGGTCATGCAAAGTATTTTTTTTTTTAAATCTGTGCATCAGTGAAGGACTGGCCAGACATATTTTAGATTTATTCATCGACATTTAACATATAAGAAGCTTCTGCAAGCAAGTGAAAACGTAAGGTTCTGTTGAAAACACAAAGAAGGAATGTAATCACTTGTTTTATTACATTGTTGCTTCTTGATCTAACAATAATAAAATATGAAATGAATATCCTAAGCCTATATAAGTTTGGAGCAAGTTGACGCACTTTATGAAATTTATCTTTCTTCTGACCTTGTAATTTATTGCTGAAGTTTCGTGTATTGTAATGAATTTTAAATTTTTGTGTTAATTGCTTGCCTCTCTAGCAGACTTTTCCTAGTCCCGTTTTCAAAAACGAAACTTTAAAGAATGAATTGCACAAACATTTAATAGCTAACACATTACAAACAGATCTACTAAAATAACCTTTCGCTTAGTGGGAATTTTGCTACATTTTACAAGTCAATGGTTCTTCAGTAGTGTCGTATTTTTTCTTTTCTTTGTAATTCATATTTTACCACTATCAACATTTGACTCAAAGCAAATAGAAACATGCTGTCGCATATGATTTTTAGCACCGGGTTGTTTATATTATATTATATGCCCCGCTATGTAAATTTGTCCCTGATGCTGGGGCACGATCACGCAGTGCCACGGTGTATTTGTAAATTTCCGTCAAGTCTGAAAAACATCTATGTATTACGACGAATTATAATATGACTTTTCAAAATTCAGATTATGATTGTGTTTATTGTTTTCGACATGAAGTTACATGAATAACAGGACGAAAACTCCTTAGGCGCGCCATCTTGCACCGCTCTCCCCTGTGTGACAAGTCAGCCGAATTTCTGAATCCGCATGGCATGTTAATATTTAATTCGCAACATATGACTGATCCCAGGATGTAATCATGGTATGGCCACACATGAAAGTCTTCCCAGGAAAGAGGTGCTAATGAAGACTTCACATTTGATAAGAGTGACAGAAATATGTCTCTGATTCGAGTGTAGCAAACAACAAAAATTATTTTTTTAAATTTGCTCTATCTAAGTAATGACTGATCATGGTAAAATCACTGACTTTCAGCAAATTTTTCCGTCACAACCAGTGTCTCGGAAAGACAAGCTTTGCCTTACAGGCTAAAGTTATTATGGTTTGTACGGCTACACTAATCTTGGCAAGATCTTGTGTTTTGTAATTAGGTGGTCTGACACCATGCAATATACAGCTACTGCAACAGCATGTACTTTTTCTGCCGTGAATGCAACTGTATATAATATTAGAAATTTAAAACTGCTCAATGTGATAAAAAGTTTAATATGTGCACGATTGCTTTGAGATACGATGCATTTATTTGCGTATGTGCGAAATACAGTTGATATATGTGTACAGGGAGAGGAACATGTATAACCCCTCGGCTTGTTTTCCAATCCCCTTTCCACTTCGCGAAATAATATACGTTTAAATCAAATCAACATCATCTCTTGGAACCGCGTCGGCATCCGGGTGTCACACACACAGCAGTTGACCGTGCCAGCTCAACAAAAATACCGTACAGATCTCTAGGAACATTTTATTGCAACAATGGTCGCTGAAACTTTTTTTCCCAAATGCATCATATAAGCAATAATCTGCACATCCAAAAAAAATTTTGTTTTTTGTTTTTTTAGGACAAGACTAATGGTCGGACACTGACTGAGTAAGCTGAGGTGTGCACAGAACTGTCGTCGGGTGCAAATACGACCACCCACATACCAATAAGCTCAGGCTGGACCACAAAGTACATACCCTATGTAAAGACCTAAGCTTAATAAATAAATAAATAAATAGATAGATAGATAGATAGATAGATAGATAGATAGATAGATAGATAGATAGATAGATAGATAGATAGATAGATAGATAGATAGATAGATAGATAAATAGATAAATAAATAAATAAATAAATAAATAAATAAATAAATAAATAAATAAATAAATAAATAAATAAATAAATAAATAAATAAAAAAAAAAAATAAATAAATAAATTAGTAAATAAATAAATTAGTAAGTAAGTAAGTAAGTAAATAAATAAATTAATAAATAAATTCTTGAAATGCTTTTTCGTCAGCACTTTTTAAATGATTCCTATTGATCTGTGATTACGTTGGTAATATATTTTACACCTTGTGGTTTCCTTATTTTGGTAAATTAGCCACTGCCAGACAGAAGCCAAGATCTATATATCACATCAGTATATTTTCATTGGTTGAGATAAATAAAAAATAAGCAAACCCTCGCTGCCACATTCGGAATGAATGCAACTGTTGCTGGTACACGCAACAATATAGAACTATACATCTTTGTATCAATCGCTCTGGACCCAATTCAGCTCTTTTTAATTTTGTTTCCATGAGCACTTGGCAGTTTATCAACATTACACTTATTTCTATCGCTTACACATCTGTCAAAAATAATTTACTACTATCAATCGCTCTGCACCCGGTACAGCTTTTTTTCCAATGAATACGTGGTAGTTTTATAAACATTACACTTGGTGCCATAGCCAACATGTAGGCGCACAGAACTAATTTTAGTGTGTTCATCCTTCTTCCAGATTTTAAGCCTGCACATCTGTGAAACTGATATTTTACTCATTAAAATTAATTTTTTATTGTTACTCTCGATCATTCTTTGATTTGCCACGTGGAAAACATTTTAATACGCCTTTTCGTCGTTTTGCTTTTGTATAATTCACAATATAGAACATACAGTCTTCTTCTTTTCTTCTTGAGAGTTACTGATATATTTTAAAAGCTCACAAGCAAAGCATTAAAATAGTATGTGTATCATGCAGACCCATTCTTCTGTACCCATTTGTGACACTCTTATGACTTTAAAATGTCGTGGTTTTCAAAAATACTGATATAAACAACTTTGTTTTTGACCAATTCCGAACGCGATAGTTCAGACTTTCCCACTAGGCACGGAAATCGCATGATGTCCGGCGCGACAATATACAAATGGTGCCCTTGGCTACGGATGACAAGAATTGTGAACCTGAGGGATGGGCTGTCAAGCTTAAGCAAAGAGCTGAGGGTTGACAGTCCACCCGAGAGTTCATAATTCTTCTTGTCAACCAAATCCAAGGACGCCATGTATTTTTTTATACCGAAGAATACTAACGAGCATACTAAAAGGTGGTCGAAGCTATGAAGGTAATTATAGACCGGTTTCCATTATTCCGGTCCTGTCCAAAATATTATAATAATCGTGTGTGATCAATTTTATCAGTACCTTTGTGAACTGAAGTTAATATTTAAATATCATTGAGGTTTTAGATATCATTTTTTCGACAGAAACGAATACTCACATATATGTCAATATGTCCGATCAGATTCAGCGGAATATAAATAAGGATTTGTATACCGGCATGGTTTTAATCGATCTGCAGAAAGCGTTCGACATAGTAGACCATTGCATTCTGCCATGTAAACTGAAAGCAAAGGGTGCAGACGAGTCTGTTACTAAATGGTTCTTTCATATCTCCCATACAGAAAACAGTTTCGTATCTGTCAACGGATCCATCTCTAGCAGTGAGTCAGTTACATGTGGTGTACCACAAGGATCCATTTTAGGGCCGCTCCTCTTCACCGTTTACGTGGATGATATGGTGAGATGCGTAAACTGTGACATTTACTTGTATGCAGATGCATAGGATGGCGGAAAGAAACATTTCTGTCGCTGTTTACCATGGAGAAATATACAGATATAATCTAGGAAATCGTTATCAGATGCTTGTTTACATTCATTAGGGCAACAATTTTATATTTCTTTTAGCAACTGTGATAAAGTTAGATACCCTGGTATTGTTTTACAAATTTTATGTATTTATATGGTATGTCTTAGGACGCATCATAATTTTACTGTGCTGCCAAATAGTGGATAATAGGACTGCTATGGAAATAAATCAGGGTATGCTGACTTTTTAGTGCTATCCTTTTATATGGTCAGGTGTGTCAATTTTAAACTTATGGGTGTGTCTGTATATATTTATTTGTCCATGTGCTCATGTATCAGTGAGTGGAGCGAACACCATAGATGACACGTGTGTAAATTAAAAATGAATGAAATGAATAGAAATGAACATAATCTTACACATTCAATCCCATACATACAGCACCTTATGAAGTTGAAAATCCATGGTAATGGCGGCATTGCTTTTCCCAAACTAGATTGGTTTGTTGACAATCTGATAGATTTACAATGACAAACTACATCGTTTCTCTGGGAACAATGCTTCTATTGGGGGGAAATCTCGATCAATACTCTGGTTCCCTGTAGTAAAAAGGGAGAGTCGTCAGACACATAGCCAGGAACCAGTCTACAATACATTCCGTAGTTGTCATATGTATACCCCATGTTTTGTTAAATACATTTGCGCCCTCTAACATGTAAATATTGACGTTATTTCTGACGTGTTACAGGCATCTTCAAAAGCGATTATACGTTCATCAAACAAGAAATGCTCCGCTCACATTCTAAGTTTAACCTACTTCCATATTATGTTTTAAATGTAACCCTGGCTTCATAATAAAAAGTTTCAATCAATCAATCAATCAATCAATCAATCAATCAATCAATCAACCAACCAACCAATCAATCAATCAAGCAATCAATATGCAAGCTCTCATCGTAAATACATGTGAATTCAAGACATTACAGAACGGTAAATCATCAATTAGAAGACTACTCAGTACCTAGTCTATGGACTTTATTTTCTGCCTCATCCCTCACTGCGCATGCGCACACGGGCGGCGTCATTGCCTTTTTTATGCATCCCGAGAAATTTCCCGAGTTTTATTCACATAAAAGTCTCAAACTTATCGGACTTTACGGAAATTATGTCAATAATTCATGTCTGTTCAGAAAACGTTGTCCATAAAGTGTGATAAATGATAAGGACTCACGAACTCGCATTGTCAACACCTCGCTGGAACCTAGGCCTGGCAAACACGCTTCTGGGGCTGGAAATGGGTTCCCGCCAAATAGAAAATCTTCACAACTGTGAGGGTAACCTAAATAAACATTGCAAAGTATGTAACATTTATTGTGCATGTTGCAACTTTCCTGAATTAATGTCTGCAGTCACCAGTGACCAGGTCGCTCCTGGAAGCCTTTCAGATCGCAACTCACACTCTGTCCCTCAGAGGCCCCCAAGCACCATGTTGGCAATGAACGCTCGTGGTTACCCGAGATTCAAACAATCACTCTCCGTATCCACTGAGTCTCTGCCATAGGTTTCGAAACTATTTCATTGGGGATATTGAGATCTTGGGCACAGTATCTGAAATTGTGGAACAGTGTCTAACAAAATGAAAGGCTATTCAACAGATGGGTTTGTTCAGTTGCCCAAAGGTATTGCAGCCTCTCCTGCTTAGGACTGGTTTAGTAAATGGCCGCTAGAGAGACCTAGACTGCAGGCGCTACAGCCTGATCCACCGACGTCATTATTGATACTTTCTAATGCTGACGCTCGCATCTTAGGCTATGCCTACAACACATTAGACAGCGTCATTAAGCTCTTACCATTAACACGCGTGTACATTTGAATACATGACATAACCCAAGAACACTAGATTAATGCCTGAGGTAAAATAAAAATTAGTGTTAGACCCCAGGCATAAATCTAGTATTTTGATTAGCTAAATGGACGTGTGACAGTTTTGACTGTTAAGCGCACGAAAATTCTGTTGCCCAGTGCCAATTTTTGTCACCAGGGGCGCTGCACAGCTGATGCGGCCTTGACCAAATAGGCCTTATTTATGTCATGTAAATGATTGTTGATTTATTAAAATGGAATGAAAATGATGTGACATTTGTTCTTTTATTTTTCTTCGCTATAATAAAGGAAATGGTATCCGTGCTTTTGTAGGACAAGAAGAACTGTAAATCTGAGGGATGGACTGTCAACCCGAAGGGATGCTGTGCGTTGACAGTCATTCCCTCAAGTTCACAGTTCTTCCTGTCCTGCGCAGGCATAGGTACCATTTCATTATTGTGTCTCAAATCTGAAGTAGGCAACGGCGGAGGGGAAGGCGACAGGGACTGCTGAGGCACTGAATGTGTACAGGCAATTTATGGACTTTTCGGGAGCGACATCCTCTTCCTCAACATACAACTTTCCTGCAAGTATTGCTTGTCCAGAATGCTGTCCTACTCTCGGTAAAAAAAGCTGGTCCAAGAGGTACCTTGTTTGTCCACAATCAAGTTTTGTTAATATGCAGCCCCCTGCAGCTCCTATCCAGCCTTATCTGACTAAAGTAACTGTCTCGTTTGATCAACCCAGTGGATTTCAATTAGGCAACGCTGGCTTGGTTGGCGGTTAATTGGTTGATCAAGAGGCTAATTACCCTTATCAGATAGGACTAGATAGGCACCACAGGGAGTTGCATATTCACAAATCTTGGTTCTAAAGAAAATACCCAGTTCGTATGTGGTTCAGCAGTTCACCACTTTAATACTGTTGGAGACTACGACACAATTGAATGCATTGGTGCATTCATTATGATTATGCTTTTTTGACCTACCACCAGCAGTAGGCCTGCGTGACGGATATTTTGATTCAGTGTCATCAGCAAAGAAAGGGACACCCCAGTAAACCGATACAACACCATCTTTCTCATATACCTAAGCGGTGTTCCTGTGCAATTACCGTTTTTATCCACAACGACGTTGTGGATAACTGTATCCATTGTTGCAAGACATTTCTGATTGTTCTATATTACAAAGTGGTGAGGGCCACTTTCTTATGCATATTCATGAGGTCAGCAGAATGTGCCGATCAGCTGTTTTCAGTCAGCCTCATGAACCTCGGTGGTCCTGAAGTGATAATGATCTGTTACCCATAAAATATGAAATACTCTTTATTATTATTTGTTATCACAAATGAATTGATCAGATGTTAGTCTTTTGTCACTATTTACGTTCAAATTCAGCATAGAGCCATGGAACTATGTTTCCCTGAAACACGCATTTACAGCTCTGCATTTATGCGTGAAGGGGCCCATAGTGCACGTAAGAAATTATCAAAACAAGATGGCGATTTTGTAGCGTGAAAAGCGAGTCAATTAGCAATGTGTTTTTTTCAGTTTCTGACATTTTGAGGTATGTGAGAAGCAAAATCTAGCATTGCCAAGCCGTGGTGGATAACATTTTGGACACTTGTTGGTAGAAGCTAACCCAAGGTCCATCCTCATAAAATTTGAAGTGAATCTGGCTGACAGGTTTGGAGAACAAGTCGAAAATGTGAGTTGCGGACGGACAGACGACAGACTTTCCTATAAGCTGACTGACAAGTCAGCTGAGTAAAAATTAACAAAAATTGCCGTGCCACATGTTGAACAAAGTAAGGTTTTTAGGGGTAACCAGAAGTGTACCTATGAAATTTCGAAGTAATTGGTCAAGTGGTTTCGGAAAGATTTTTTAAGAGATTGATATATATATATATATATATATATATATATATGAACAAAAAAAATTCATAATAAATACAAACATCACTGGAGCATAATCATTGGAACAAACTTTGTAGAGAGTCACCCAAGGTACATCTGCACCAAGTGCGAAGTGATCCTGGCTGAAGGTTTTGGAGCAGTCGAGGATGTAAATTGTGAATGGACGAAGGACCAACCTAAAAGCTCAGCTGACTGACAAGGCATCTGAGCTAAAAATTGTCAAAAGTGAGAATATATTTTATGGATGCACCCAAGGGGGACCATTTTTTCTCTTGATTTCATTCTGGTGACCTTGATCTAAATTTCAAGGGCACAGGAGCCATGTATGTTCAAAAATGGACCCATCAGTCAAAGCTAGGCTTCAAAGTGCCCCAAGTTTATTTTTTGTCCACGTACCCTAATGTGAAAGCTTGAAACCGTCAATTGGAACACTCAGACCAAGCTATGCATTATCTGTACTCCAGACATTGGGTAAAAACACCTTGGAAATAAGTCTGCTTAGGAGGCATGGAGAAGCTCTGATAACTCATTTTCCATGCACCGCAGCTTGTAAGTCAACAAATGTGACAAATAAACAAAGCTTATGGCAGAATATTTGGAATCCGATATTTTGGATGGACACATAAGTGATATGGTTCCATGGCCACGCATGCATTTATGCCTGTCAGCACAACCATCATGTGTGCATATCATGAAAGCATACAAAATCCATGTACACAGCCTTGCGTTGAAGCAATAATACATGAAAAGAGACTTCAGGGAGAGAGAGGGAGAGAGAGAGAGAGACAGAGAGAGAGAGAGAGAGAGAGAGAGAGAGAGAGAGAGAGAGAGAGAGAGAGAGAGAGAGAGAGAGAGAGAGAGAGAAATTGGATGCCACATATGAGATGAACCACAAGAAACATTCAAAGACGTAATATTGCCCCAAATCACTAATTCCTAACTTGTGAAATCAATATGGCACAGTGACTTTATGAAAATGCCTCTTTTTGTCCATATCAATGAGTGCATATATTTACAGGTGTATGCACTATTTTAAGTTTAAAATGTAACAGCAGGATCAGAATGTAACCATGCTACAGATTGAATTTAATTGATTGATTTAAAAATTTTTTGAGCATTTTATACAATGGTGAAATTTGATTGGCAAAATTCATTTTACACAAAATATTTATCAGCCATTGCTTAATTTTACATGGCAAATTGTGATGCAAGTCCAGTTATTTTGAGCTCAGCACACTACTGCCAGAGCTGAAGAATGACTAAGCTGCTTTTAAAGTTTTATGCCAATGTTAAGCCTACTAATAATACAAATATTGTGATATTTTTCAGGTTTTGTGCTTTTTACACGGCCAGTTCTGAATATATGTTAGTCTTATGTGTAATTTAACTTGATACTAGCACTATTCTCAAGCATGTTAAGTGTGTGTGTGTGTGTGTGTGTGTGTACGGTACCTAATGTGTTCATGGTGTCGTGCAGTACATCTCTGAAACAAAAACAAAAAACCAACAAAAAAAAAAAAACGGGATTTCAAATAGTTATTTATTTTCCTTATAAAGTAATTTTACATATAACTGTGTTTATACAAGGTTCAGATGGATGTACTCATTTTATTTTCCTCATAAAGTAAGTTTACACATAATTGTGCCTATACAAGGTTCAGATGGATGTACTCCAGCACTGACAGCGCAACTCTTGTAAGCCTCACAGTGGAAAACAAGTGCAAAAAAATGACATGCTTATCAACGCTTTCTACACAATCTCACCAAATTCTACACCGGTCACCACCAACTAGTATGCCTCAACCTATAAGACACTTTCAACAAATCATCACTTAATTGTTTACCCTTCATATGTGCATTGCGGAGGGTAGATTATTGTGTTTAAAATAGTTTCGCTTCATGTAGGTTTACTTTAGATGCCAGCATTACATGTGACATGCAATATATATCTGTCTGTGTACACTTAAATCACACACGTTCTTATGCAATGCATCTTTTCAGATGATTTTGAATTCACATTATTTTTATTCCCAAGTAAGCCTACATGTTGCTTGTCTGTGTGCACCCATATCACCTTAACTTGTCATGTCATATTTCATTCTAACTGGTTTCATATCAATTATGACATGTTCCAAAGCACGTAGGGTACCGATGTAAGTGAAGAACTCCGCAGATGGATGTCTTCCAACATTGAAAAATACAGCTGTCAGGCCTCAAACTGGAAAACTGGTTCCCAAGAACGTCTCCCCTATCAACACTTTCAGCAGGTGTTCACAGCCATGTTGCACATACATGGAAGTGTACCTCAACTTTCGAACCACTTTCAATGAAAATACATCATTTGCTTGTGCGCTCTGACTGAGCTGATGGGCCTATGATCTAATTTCTAAAGACAATAAGTCAATGCTGATTCAGCAGCTTAAAACTCTCGATAGCTGCTGGGCTTAGATAATTATGGCAAGTGCATTTTAACATGATGAAATGGTCATGGCCATGGCACCGCATGATCAACGGAACCGCTGTTAACGTTGAACATATTATTGCTCATGGATTAACGCTCAAGTCCGGGCTTCTGCACTTTGCAAACGCTGAACCACAGCCAAAAAATGAGAATTTGAGACTGGCCGTTGATGCAGTGGAGTGACCAAAGCCAAATGAGGTGTCCCCCATGGCATGTTAACCTCAGTGTTGAAGGCAAGCCACAAACTTTCATTTTCGCTTGCGGAGTGAACAGTCGCGTTGTCCTCCAATTGTCCTAGAACCTCAAATGTGTTAGCTCCACTTGTTGGTCGGGAAATTAATAATAATACCCCCCCCCCAAAAAAAAATTGCTTACCCCACCCGTTTTCATCTTCATGCTAATGCTAGATCAACGTGCACATGCGGACAATTTACTATGTTCTGGAAAAAATTGAGAATGACACAGATCTTGCTTCAAAAATGGCAGTGGTCTGACTCTAAGGTGAAGTGAAAGTGTGGGTTGTCGGAAATGATGGCCCTTCCAGTAAAGTACCCAAGCATTGCCGCAGTGGACGCATTGCCAAGGAAACACTACAGGATTGAACATGGATTCTGGCAATGTTACATATTAATCATAAATGTATAAATTATCATTATTACATGCACATGTAATATAATAATTTATATATTTATGTTTCTTTGTATTTTTTTTCCAACGGACTAACTAGCAGATCCATGTGCGTGCCCATCAGGCCCGTTCAACAAAGGAGAATCGAATCCTATCATGGGCAGCGGGCAATGGCTGCATTTTGATCTTTAACTAGTATTAGTATCAGTACCAGCCATGGCTCCATCAAGCAATTTATAATGACCTTTTTTCTATGAGGGTGAATAGCATTTATCTGTCCTAAAGAAACTATACTTTTGTGTTTCCATGCTTTAAATTTGAAACGAAATGTTTGGGGTTATAACATGTTTCGAGGTAGACCTGAACGCTTTGTTTACATGTATGTAGCGCCATCTGTTGATAGAATTGGAAATTTCCTTTTGAAATAGATGACCTACCGTTTCCACTATTTGGCATTCCTTATCGATCCCAAATGTGATGCTAAAGTTACACACAGTGTTTACTCACAGTCCAACAGTGTTTGTTCATGTGTGTATGGGATGCTGTAAGGTCAGTAGAGTCAATGGAACTATTTGCTTGCGTTAACTCACAAACATTTGAATTTAGAGCGGTAATTTGGCACTACGCGTACTGATTGCAATGAAGTGTCAATGTACTCGGAGATCAGCAGGGTTAGTGGTAGACCTGTGTACTATGCAAAAAATTAATTTAGTCCAGCCATGACAGAATAGACTTTAATAGTCCCCATCGAATGATTGTGTGGATTCAATGACCGACGCAGGATAACAGTCTTTCATCAGTATTTTACTAACAATCTTATGTACACTACAGACAACCGGATACCAGTGTTGACTGTTACTCATTCAGTATATATCCTAGAGCCACAAGGGTGTGGTATCTCCTTCCAAATGTGGCAGTTACTGCTCCCTCAGTTCTGACCTTTAGCCTCCCTCATTCAGAATGTTTTAAGAGGAAATAATTTTAAGCCTGCACTAAGCACATTATTTTTCCCTTTTGTCGACGTTATTGGCATTGGTGGTAAGGCATTATTTGTGATGGTTGTTGTACTAACTTTTCAGCAGGTAAGAAACTTGTATTTAAAATCGCTTTTGGTTCCCGCCTTATGGTCACGTGGCTGCTCTGGTCCAAGCAGGAGACGGGAATATTTGTGCATCGAAACTGTTAACGTGACTGTCCTCGATTAATCAGAATCCAGGATTACGGGTCATCAACGGTAAAGTGGATAAGCTCTTATTTTCACACTACTCTGATTTTCAACTATGATATTAACACGTGATGATCTCACACCACTAAGTGGGTATGCTCGACATGTTTTGGAGTTACACAAAGTGAATTGCTGATTAAGTCACTTTGAAATATAATTTTCCCAGAGAGACGTGTCTAAAGTAATTTAAAAATCAAAATAAAAAATACACTCTCACATTTAGCTGGTCCCCACTGTGCTTCCGATTTTGCCTAGCTATAAATTTTCAAGAGAGGTTTTCACGCTGAGTCATCTACTATGTTCCTGATCTGGGCTCGTGTTCGTGATCATTTACCTCTATTATACAATTTAATAACTGATGCAAGGGCATGAAGGTAAACTTCTTTATGACCTTTTATATCATAAACAAAGCGGTAAAACTATTTTTCATAAAAGGCCTGGAGGTGGTTACATTACATTTGCTGGGTGTATGTTGGATGTTTGTCACATCAGCATTATTCCAAATATGAACACACTCTGAGTCGCTCCAGTGCAAACTGTGGGTGATTGTGATCGTTTGCTCTGGATATTTTCTTTTTGCTTATATGTGCATGTTTATTGCGTTAATGGTCTTGTATCTGTGTACCAAAGATCAACTGCTCTGCTTTTACGCATCCATGATATTGATATATATTAAGTAAAATGTTTATTGTGTCGCCTGAAGCCGGATCTGAGATATCATACCTCACAATTATTCAGATGACGACTTTTATGTTGCAAGTTGTGTAATGTTTTGGTGTAATTCAAGAGTGGGTAACTGTAATATCAGGAGATAATGGCTTGCCAAATAGCTTACAATCAGATGGAGATCAAAAAACAAATTTTGAGGTGGCTCCCACCCATAAGTGGGATGTTTGCTTAATGTACTGACTAAATATTCAAGGTGGACATTGAGCACCTGCTAATGGCTGTTTACTCTGTTCAAATTTTTTACCTCATTTATTCATCTCCTTGAAAATATAAACTCATCTTTTGTTCAAAGAACACAAAATATCTGAAAAGAAAACGAATAGGAGACCAACTTACAAATAGGTACAAATTGATGCAGTCGAAAAATTGAGAAATATTGTCACTAAAACGTGGACAGAAAATGTTTTGTCCATCTCTCTACAGTATTTAGCTACACAGGGTTGCTCCCATAGAAGTTGTCACTATAATTATTATTAGACAGTGTCATTACCATATCCAAATCGTAGTCCTAACGAAACAAATCCAAGTCAATTCCGACCAAAGGCAATGTTCCTTGGTATGTATAGCTGAAACATATAAATTTATAGTTCGTATTTACCCAAAAGAGACCAAAACGTAAGTACAAAGGTCCATAGAGGGGAAAAAACCTTATTTAGTTTTCACATGACAGAATGCAAAAAGTTTAGTTTGAAATTATAGGCCTATTTCAGTAAATTGGCTTGAACAGTTGTATCATTCATGCACATACAGGACCATACAATTTATGAAAAGGGACCAAGATTTGCATCACATCAGGGAATTTGTAAGCGGAGCTTCTTAACTTGTTGAAAATGTCAATAAAATTCAGTATTTAAAAAGGTACTACTTGCAACCACCATCTCAACAATGATCATCATCCATATAAGTCCACAAAGCGACACCAACACCAACATCAATCCATCAGAAAAGCCCTCTAGGCCTAAATGCATGTTCCAAGGAATATGCTCAGTCTGAAACCCAGGAGAGTGGAAGTGAGTTTCAACATATTTTATTTAAAAACATAGACAAATTCGCTCAACAGTGGTTTATAGTGATTGGAAAAGAGGATCAAACCCAATTAAACTCCTTTCATGGGAAGAGTACCAGAAACACAGGACGGTATGAGACACATGGAACATATGCTGAAGGTAATGGGAACAGGGGTGAGACAGACAGAGTTGCATTATTATACTATCAGTGATCCTGAAAGGTCACTTGATAAACCCGCTGCACAAACTACATGTGTAAATAAGTACAAATGAAAATAATTATTTTTAAAAGCAATCTTTAATACTCGCCAGAAAAAAGTTTACTGTACAACCAGCATTTATAAGTACATTTACATAAAGACCCTAAAGTTTTTGTCACATTTCACTCACTGCTTTAGCAGACAGACAAAAGAGAAAGCACTTTGAATTAGAATAACTTAGACTGTAAGTAAAACAATATATTATGGTTTAAAGTGTGCAATTGCAATGTTTTCATGAACTGCTCAAAGAATCTTCTGGTTTTCAGAAAGTGAACAACTTATGGAGCCCTATAAAACTGTATGCAGAATGAAAGGGGGTGCATCGAGTTATCTCAGTATGTAGTTTAGAATGTGTAATGGTGTATATGGGGAGAGAGAAAAGTAGTGACACAGATTATGGGCAGCTAAAGCACACGAGCAAGTGTTGCAGTACCCAAATGTATCCTACCACACGTGCCTATAACCCTGTCATAGGACAACGTAGAATTGATGGAACAATATCAAGTAAAGGAACACCTCACATGCTGGGTGGCATTGTTCTGCAGTCCAAAGTGTATAACCCTCCACCTCTACATATTCCAATAAGTACTATTCATAAGAATAAACAGAGAAGTACAGTCAACAGAAACATATCTGCCACTCAACATTTCAGGGGAGTGTGTTGGTCTTCTACTAAGGCAGTATGTAAAGGTGTGCGATGATGATGTGACCAAAGCTTCACATCTCAAGAAATGACTTTGGACACTGGCTAATACCAAACAAAACTGTTAGTGTGGGGGCTGCTTTCCATATTCAGGTAATAAATGATAGTTCAGTGACTGAAGATTCACTGGGATACTTTCCACGATAAATGCTTTAGATATAGAGATGTCTATTGGCCATAAAGTTCTTTAGCAGCCCCTTGCAATTATGAGCACCTTACAACTACCTAGTTTGGAAGTTGGATTTGACCAAGCGCTGTATGCAAAGGAAACTGAAATATTTTGCAAGCACATGGAAAGGCTCAAAAATATTATACACAGGCTTGGAACTTTATGCTGTTTGCCTCTTCATCAGTATTATTGGACAAAGTCTGGTCTCAGGGACCTTTGCATTGAGTCAAGGGTGATTGTAGAAGGATCTGTTGTGGTAATAATGGAAGGTCACACGTCCAAACGTGCAGTTAGACTACACAAGTTCCTCATTAAAGTTTTCATGCACCTTGTCTAGAAAGGTCTTGTTCCTTGGAGCTCATTATGGAAAGCATAGATATTACGTTTATGTTGACAGCTTGCATTCATAATAAGTGTGGCAATCTGGCCAAGAAGCAATTGTCAAAGCATCGGATGATCCGACATATCGCTATGTCATCCATCTCTTTGACATGTACCTTCACCACTTGTGCCATGGGAATGGCAACCTGTCGTTATTCTGGATGTCATATGTGGACATGGTGGATATAATGCTTGGCTTGATGGAAGCTTCTGGAGAGAGCAACTGGGAGGGTCATCTTGCTTCAGGTCATGCTATGCTTCTCTGGTGCTTTGTATATAATAACCTGAATTATGCATGCTGCCTCCCAGCTCATATCGCAGAGATTACAAACGTGTGTAACGATCATCCTGAAGTACATTATTTCATTGTTACAGGTGAGGTTTCCCGTGGGACTTGGTGAATAAAATCCTTTGAAACAAATCCAGTTGACCAAGCAATTGGGGTGACTGTGAATAAAGATACAAACGCTGATGGTGGAGCAAAAGATTTTAGTCTAAACCCAGGTGCCACAACATGGTACAATTTCACTACAGAGTTGGGAGGCAGGTTTCTTCACATGCTTAGAGATATGTTGCATCTCAAAATGTCTGGTCTCCATCAGTTTGATCGTCAGTGTACAAGAATTAAAATCAAAAAGTTGAAGTTGCAGGATAGGTGGAGAACATCTGGATAAATCCTTTTGCTGGTGAACATACAAATATTGTAAAACTGTCCACTGTGCCCCAGGATTGTGAAATGTATTTACAAATGACTGGTCTCTATGAAATGACCTGAGGACATCAATGTTCCCTTGGACAGCATATACCTGGACTGTATCGCAGCCTATCCCAGCTGAACTCAAAAACATTCCTGCATATCAGCAAGAAGAAAATATATCTAGAGCAAACAGGAAAGAAATTGTCATGAGAGCTGACTGAAACCTTGTCTCCTTTATGATTCTTATTGCTTACAGCAGAAATAATGAGATCAGAGAAGTTATAAAGCATGTTCTTGGGCCCATCCCTTGGTCTTTGCCAATAGAGGGTGGTTTTCTTCAGCAAAACTAAAAAAGCAGTTCTTCTGAGCGAGTTGAGATAAATGTGCCATTCGCTGAATCTATTCTAGAACATTTATCATGAATCAATGAGGGTATGAGCCTGATGCAAAAGACTTGCGCATCCCAAAACAATTGGTGATGTAGCAGAATCACTTTTGAAAGCTGCACTTAATGCATGTTCCACAAGGAAGTGTGTAGATATTGTCTTTGATGACAACAGGGGGGAGTTGACAAAGACATCTGAAAGGCAGAACAGGCAGTCAGAGACAGGCTTGCATTTCAGACACATATGTTCAGGCCC
The DNA here is from genome assembly GCA_964020975.1 of Hermodice carunculata. Taxonomy (NCBI): domain Eukaryota; kingdom Metazoa; phylum Annelida; class Polychaeta; order Eunicida; family Amphinomidae; genus Hermodice; species Hermodice carunculata. The sequence continues at coordinate 91,274,596 of OZ026619.1, forward strand.
CCAGGTTAAATAATAGAGGAAATGTCTCTCCAGTAGCAGCAACAAATTACTCATGATTGCTTTCGTTGTTAATGGATGGAAGAAGCAGTAGTTCAGAATTTGTTGTGTGAAGGGGAATTGCTTGTTACAGCTTGCCATCTTAAGATGTTTGATGAATAATGTATTGCTTGGTTTATATCCTAATCTCACTGTTATATCTGGGTAGGTTAATATTGAACGCTTTGTCGAGATTTGGACAGTTTTTGGCTTGGACTGAATCAGAAAATACGATATTGACATGTAATGGTCTCATGCTACTGTTACACAAGAGACGTTTTGCTGTCAAATAACAAGAGGTAGCATAGAGAAGTTAACGGAGCTTGAATGCACTCATGAACAGGCAGACACACACATCTGGCTTCATGCATTGTCGGGTGCTATCTATGAAGCATCATGTGTATTGTATTTGGCCTAATACGTATGGGATCTAATTGTATTTGTGTTTTTTGTCCAGTACCACTTCCTAGTAGTCATTACCCTATTCCGCAATCTGAACTCTTTACACTCCATAAGCTTATCTGTCACTGTCTAACCTATATACATATGGAGGTATTATTGTCCATATCGCACACGTTCCTATGTAGAATTTTGACGTAGGCTGTCCTGGCCCAAATAAATTAAAGGGTCTTTAGCAGGTAACTACTCATAACATGTTTCAGAGCCTTTATCCAGTAATTATAGCTGTATCATCCAGAAAAGGTGGAAGATACAGACTGGGTGATAACCCTGTCCATATCACCACAGTACAAAGGTCAATCCGTATTACCACAGTGCAAAGGTCACTGAGAACTACTTTCCTTCTAAATTCTTGTAGTAGGCGCACGTCAAGCATGTAGTTTTCAAATGACCCAATTACTGGACCCAGCGTTACAGTTATTCATACGCAAAACTATGCAAAGCCTTGTTTGATGAAATAAACGTTGAAACTGTTTTTAATTGTGGTTTTTTTTTGTATTTTACGATGAAAATATAATTACAGCTATAATTATTGGATAAAAGTAAAACCAGCCGCGTGGAGGAGACTCGTCAGCAGACTGGCCTCGTTCCCGCGGCGGATCACTCCTCGTGCAAGCACTCGGAGTGATCCGCCGCGGGAACGAGGCCACTCTGTTGACTCGTCTTCTCCACTTGGCAGGTTTTACTATTGTACCCGTACATGCCTCTCTGAGTAGCGGCTCGTTGTCTAAACTACATATTCAGCAAAGACAACCCGCATAATAATGAATAAATACGAACGTGGTAAATGATGAATTAGCTAAATAAGTGAAATTTTGCTTATAAATACAGAGCTTCAATATGAATGCAGAATACCTATCAAACCAAATATAATTACTGAATAGTATACAACAAGTTCAGATAAGAATAAAGTGACTTACACGTTATGACTTTCAAAGCATGTCAAAGTCATTCAAAAATACAGGGCTCATGTACACACACACAAAACATGGTGTTTTTATGAGCCTAATGTTCTTATGCAAGCTTTGGTTATTCTTGTGATAGAAGTGCAGAAAGACAGATGCATAAACATAGTTCATGGATGCCTGCATGCATGACCGTACCCCAGAAGTGCATGCTTATCCATTTGGCTACAATTATGCTGTGTTTTATGGAGTGGCACACTCATTTTTGCAGTTCACTCTTACAATATTTGAGGCATTTGGTAACATTTACTACAATCAGAGATTTTTTTTTTTTTACAAAAACCACTTGGAATCCCATGTCATCTGACAATGCAATAATCAAGGTCATTTGTTTTGTCCAAACTTGAAATATATTCAATACATGCATGTAGCAGAATATTAAGAAGTAGCATACCCGGGATTGTGAGGCACAAAATGTTGAAAATTTTGAAAAGCACAATAACAGCTTGGTCATGATTTTTTTGCTACTAGGCCTATATGATGCAATGATAAAACCAAATCTACAACTAAATTAGACAGTGTTGATTGCATGACTGGTGTCTCTAGTCAAGCGACTTAAGTTTGAAATCCTGGAGACAAATTCAGCAGCTCAATTGGGGTTCATTAAATAAATGCACGATCCAGTGATGCAATGACGTCACAGTGTACCTATTGCCCTGTAGACGTGCGATCACAATTCCTTAATCAGCAGCGGCCGTATTCACAAAGAATTTATTTTAATTCTGAATTTGATCCTAAACTTAAAATTGATGTTTCTCTGCTGGCCCGAATCACTTCAACCTAGGCCTAAGATTGATTAAAACTTGAAGGATTAAGCAACCAATGTTCTTGGCTGTAAAATGAACCTGAAGATTGACATTTCCATGTCATAAAATTGATGTTACTTTATCTTTAAATCTAGATCAAAATCTGGATCAAATTAGGACTAAGCAATAATTCTGAAATAAGAAGCGCACTTTTTGCACAATAGCCATTAAAGCATAGATTGGTAAAAATCGGAATTGAAAATATGCCATTAGACCTAGGATCAAATAATTTGGGATCAAATAAGTTAATTTTAATTTTGTTCATAAATGTAGTATCAAATCAACATTCTTGGTTAATATGGCCACAGATGAGCACCAAAATATTGAAGCAGCAATCACGATGACTCATCAGTAAATGGATCATCCAGAACTTTGTAGTTTCCTTGTAATTTATAATGTCTTGTGAAAGCTTCATGAACTGATATGTCTCCTATTGTGTCTCCGATAGGAGAGGACACAATAGGATAATTGTTAATTATTACAATAAATTTAGTCAATCTTCCGTTATCATTGTTTCGAAGAGACGTTTATCCTATGTTTGAAGATGAAACATCATTTTCTCGAATGCAATTCAAAAGTAGTCACTCGCTGTGGATCACATGACCTAAATATTGTTACAACTAAATTGTGAGGCACCTGCATAGTGACATGTTGCATTAACATGTAGACAAAATCAAATGTGCTCGAGGGATGTCCGACAATATGTCACACTTGATGTTGAACGATGAACGTAAGCAAACATGGCACACAGGTGGGCGTTGAAAGTAGGGCTTTGGTACATATTTTGCAATGAATGTAACAATAAGGTTTATTTTGCGGGCATTGGGATCATTTGCAGCATGCGGTTTTTGAATTGTGGCCCGACAGTAGTTATTTGCAGCGGACATGAAAACCAAGGGCGGGTACAAGGATCCCAATGACATAAAAACAAACATTATTACTATCATTATTGATTTGTTAGTTATTAAGTTAAGATAAACTGGCGTCCATCGCTACAAGTAATTTGCCACCCGCAGAATGGGCGAAATTATCATTGGCAGCCCGCAAAACTGGCCATTTATGCCCTTTGTTACGGTGTTAAGGTGTAGTTAATACCCTATATATGAATGACAAAATCTTACATGACTGGAGAGTAAGCTAATATTTTTTTCTCACTCTGGATCGTTTTTGGTGGGAAATATCACAAAATGACCTCATTTTCTCCACCAACAATGATGCCTCGCGAGAGAAAAATCGTAAGTATCACTAACTCTGACACAAGTAAGATTCACTATATAATGTTGGTCCAAAATGTTGGTCTAGGAAAAAACGTACATTTTGCTGGTAGATTTTTATACCTCTTGACAAAAGTCTATAGATTAAACAAGGATGACATGAGCAGGTTATTGCTGGCATACAGGACAAAGAGTCATAAGAGGAACTGAAATATGTCTTCCTCTTTATAGGGAATACTTTTACCACCACAAAGGAACCAAACTCCTGGTTCGCTAAACGCATTTATCTAAAAAATGGGACTTATTTGTTTAGCAACAGTTGTATCATTTAAATTGTGAGATCATTGGGCCATGATCAGCTAAATATTACAGCTGCACGTCTTCTCGACTGGGCAGATTATTTATATATATATTTTTTCTGTTTGTATATAAAAGGTGTACCCCACCGAGATTCATGTGCACGTGAATCTGGCAAAAAATGTTGAAGTCATGAACATTACATTATCAAAAGTTTATAAGAAGTCTTGCTCATAGATCTGAGTCTGATCCGCCAATATCCTCTAAAGCGCTAACAAATATGGACTGCCCTTAGATCATGACACTGTTTAATTTGAATGGTTGTTATGAATGTGAGTATGCCTGCTTGTTTTGATTTTAAAGGTCACTGTATTCATTGAGTGTGTACCGGGTCACAGAGTTGGCCTGCTTTGTTATGGTGACTCTCAGGCAGCTTGTAAACAAAGTGTTGACCTACATTCATATGACTCATTTCATTGTACTGTCTGTACATATTTTGGAGGTGATCTAGAAAGACCAGAGACAGGTCTCACTCAATGCACTGGGATGTGTCACTAATTTGAAAACTCTGGAACAATGGTGAAGTTTCTTTGTCTATATATATAAAGCAGATATTTTCCTGACTAGGGAGAGAATTTGGAAGATCTGACCGAAGCTGTGTGACTACAGGTCAGTGGGACTGTGAGCTATTGTTATTACCTGTGGAGTGTGGACAGACTTTGAGTGGACTGGTATATTTGGTGTCAATTTTACCACATTGGAACCAAAGGGCACCTGTGTGGGATTGGATCAGCATCACACCCTTCAGTACCACATGAGGCCCAAACTGTACCTCTGGGATTTGTACCAGATCATTTGGCAGCTGTCATAGGACTTGGAACTTTGGGACAGTACCTGTGGATAATCTCACCAGGGAGTCGGATTTACCTAAGACTATTTACCTATTGACATACCAGTGGAGATAGGTTTACCTACTTTGTAATGATTTTGATTGTTAATATATTGTTATTGTTAAAGTTATATCATTGTTGTCTTTTTTTTTATAAAGTTCTGCTGATATTCAGAAGGTAGGCATCATAACAAATTGTGGGGGCTCGTCCGCGAACTATCCATGACAAATGGTATCAAATTTAAGACAAAACATTGAGTTTTTTTTGCGAGAAGCACATAACGGTTGAATCATCTGGAAAATTCTGAAAGTTTCTAAATCCCGAATCTTACAGTTTGAACTCAACAAAGGACACGTGGTTTTTATAAACATGGTTGTTGGCAATATACAACAGGACGACATGTCAAAAGATCCAAGGGTGTTTCTGGGTAATGGGGACACAACAGTCAAAGATTTGGATAAATTGTTAAAGAAAGATCTGGAAAATGTGGCCAAATACTTAAATTTAGAAGTACCATCAGGTATCAGAAAAATACATTTGAAACAAAAGATAATTTCCCATTTGGTTGAAGAATGTTTTGTTGAGGATGAGGGACCAGAGGATAAAGGTTTGGCAGTTCAGTTAAATGCTGTTGACCAGAAGGCAGATGTGATCCTAAGGGGCACTGGCGCTGCCCAGTCTTTAATGTTGGACGATGTGCATCCTTTGTCGGGTGAAACTTATCAAAAAGCCAGTGTATTACTTCAGGGTGTTGAGGGAAATTACATAACATTCCCGCTTCACAAGGTATACCTGAAGTCTGATTTTAAAATTGGACCAGCGATTGTAGGTATTGTACCTAGTCTCACGATAGAAGGTGTGACTTTCCGTCTAGGGAATGATTTTGCAGGGGATAATTCGAAAGGTAAACCGGTACCATATTTAACGGATGAGCCAGTGGTGAGAGACGACACAAAGCATCTTGGGCAGAAATATCCAGGCATTTTTCCCGCCTGTGTTGTGACAAGCTAAAGGGCTCTTGAAGCTTCTAAACAAGCAACCAATGACAAGGATGATGAATGCCTGGCAGAGACATTCTGTGCTGGTAATCTGGAGGACCAAGTAAGCCATTAAGGTAACTTGAGAATCATTCATCAAATTGTGGTTTCGCCATCATATCGGGTAATAATTTAAAAGACAGCTCATGATTTGCTAATGGTGGGCCACTTTTTGTATTTGGCCAAGATTATGTCTGGATGTGGCAGAATTTTGTAAGACATGCCACACATGTCAAGTGGTCGGAAAACTGAATCAGCAAATAAAACCTGCTTCTTTGATTAGTATCCCCATGCATCAGTGTAGGAGCTCCTTTTGTATTCCACAAGTGTGCCTTTACATCAGAGTCAAGCCCACAATAAGTCATGCCGATGGACGTCAAACCATACATACCACGTCTACAGGGTTGTCTACATGTTTAGTATAACCACTTGTTGAATTTATGGTTACCCCAAGGAGTTCAACTTCATTTGTACTTTGTAGTACTTGGTGGCCAAGATACCAATTATATTCGAAGTTACACAAAGATTTTCCTAAAACAATACACTTGTCTTTTTTATGCCAAATTTCATCCGCCATCGATTTGCATAATTCACACAAATATCAATTAACCCTTGTAGCCCGTTTGGAGTCGAGCACAACAGTGTGATGTCATCAGCAAAAGTACACAAATTAATTTGCAAGTCATGTAGGCGAACGCCATTAGGATCATTATGTAATTTTCGCAACAAGTCATCTATAAAAATATTGAATAGGGCAGGTGACAACACACTGCCTTCTTTCATTGCTTTGGTAACCATAAAACTTAAACTTAGTTGGCCTTTCCATCTCACAACCGCAGAAGAATTGTACCACTTATATAATGATAACCGATGGTTCGGGGGTAAGACTCCCCACAGTTTGTAAAAGAGACTGTCGTGCCATATACAATCAAAGCACTTTTCAGCATCAAGGGTGCACATACAGATAGGAGAGCGTTTGGCATTAAAGTCGTACATTGTGTCATTAATAATGGAGGTAGTAAAGGGGTCACCTCGACCTTTACGGTAACCATATTGACTGGCACAAGATTCGTATAAAGGCATCATAAGTAGCTTCACCATTATATTCAGGCAGGGTAGCAGTTGCTGAGTCAACATTACATAGTTATGGAATGGTGGTGTTAAAAATTTCAGCGCTAAATGTACTATTAGAAATGTGTTTACCGCGATGTATGAAAGAGTGAGCAGTAGGACATTGATTTCGATTTAGACTTTTTGCTGGCTTGTCAGTTAGCTGAGCTTATAGGATGGTTCATCGTCCATCCACAATTCCCATTTTGACTTCTCTAAAACTGTGTGCCACATTCACTTCAAACTTGGTGGCAATGTACCTTGGGTGGATCTCTACCAAGTTTGTTCAAATGGCAACGCTCCAGTTATTTTTAGATTCCTTGTGATTTTTTTTTCAAATCTTAAAAGCAATCTTCTCCGAAGAAAATGCTAACCAAACTGCTTTGATATCACAAAGGAGCACTTCTAGGCACTCCTAGTTCTTAATTTGTTCAGCACATGCCGCTGCAGTTTGTTCTTTTTTTATTTAAGGTTTTTGCTATTTTCTACTTCTTTTCCAGAACCGTAATTCAGGTTAAGTTGAAACTTGGTGGATATGTTCTGTGTGAAAGGTTCAGACAAAACTAGTCACTAGGTGGCACTGTTGTGGATTTCTGATTTTTTAGGAGTTTTAGCTCAGCTAATTTACTAGTCAGGCTGAGATTTTAAGATGCTGAGTCGCCCACCGTCCGCCCGTTCACAAGTAAATTTTCGACTTCTTCTCCAAAACTGTCAGCCCCATTCACTTCAACTTTGGTGGCAATGTACCTTGTATAAGTCTCTAACGAGTTTGTATAAACGGTCACGCTCCAATGACTTCTTACTTTTTCATGGATTGTTTTGGCCGAATCTTAAAAAAACTTCCTCTCCGAAACTACTCATCTGATTGCTTTTATATAACACAAGAACACTCATAGGGACTCCTAGTTCTTAATTTATTTACCAGGTACCGCTTCAAAGTTTGTCTAATTTTCCATGAATTTTTGTGTGTTTTCTCTATTTCGGACTTCTCCAGAACCGTAATTCGTTTAAGCGGAAACTTTGTCGGTATATTCCTTGTAAAAAGGTCAAACACACTTGTTTACTAGGTGGCACTGCTGTGGATTCATGATTTTTAAATATGTTTTTAATCTGGGTATTTATCGTAAATGCACCTTCCCTATTGATTATAATGTAAGTCAATTGGCAGTCTAGTATTAATTTACATTTTGGACTTCTTCTCCGAAACCGTTGTGTAGATTGTCTTCAATCTTGGTAGTAATGTATCTTGGGTAGGCCTCTACCAATTTTGTTCAAATGGTCACGCTTCAGTGATTTTGGATTTCTTTTGAATTTTTTAGGTTTTTTTGAGCAAATCTTAAAACATCTTCTTCTCCAAAACCGCTCACCCAATTGCTTTGATATGACACAGGAACACTCCTGGGGTCTCTTAGCTCTTAATCTATTCCCCAGGTGGCGTCGCAATATTAAGCTTAGCTGACTTGCTAGTCAGAATGTGCTTTTAGGAGTGATGGTCGTCTGTCTTAGAAATACTTCCAAATGTCATATGAACTCAGCTAAGCCACAACGCAGGTCTATTCAGTTGCAGCCTTGATTTTGTGGGACAAGCTTAGATCAGCAGAGCACAGATTGTTCACGCAGCCCTGTAGTTTTCAATTCGGGTACTCTTCGGTAAATGCACCTTCACAGTTGATTGCTATGTAAGTCAATGGGCATTCTAATGCTTAATCACATTTTCGAGGTCTTCTCAGAAACCGTGAGCTAGAGTCACTTCAAACTTGGTTCCAATGTACCTGAGGTGGGCCTCTACCAATTTTGTTCGAATAGTCATGCTCCAGTGATTTATGGCTTTTCTATTACTTATTTTGTTTATTTTGAGAGGAAATCTTCTTTTCGAAATTGAATGGCCAATTCCTTCGAAATTGCATAGGAATACTTCTGTGGACCCCTGGATATTAATTTATTCAAGAGGTAGTGCTGCAATTGTTTTCTATTTTTTTAATGAACCATCTGTGTTTTTTTTTTCGACATCTACCCAAAAAGCGTCATAGAGATCAGAATTTTGGGTGGCCTGTCCCTGCACTAGTGCACCGGCTAACTTGCTGCCAGTACTGGGTTTCACTAGACGGGCTGTGATCCTCCAGTGAAACATGCTTGATGGAGTTTAAATCCAGTGATCGGACAGGCCAATCAATAGGATCCATTGGCTGTGAGTACAAGTACTCCTGCACAACATTTGCCTTGTGGGGTCATCCATCAGAAGAAACCCAACTACCATTGCGGCGGCAAATAAGCAGACAACCTGGAACCTATGGCAGCCAATAGATTGTATTTATTTTGAAGCTATACTACAATGTTCATTTAAAGCATGTGGAGACAGTGATTAACTTTAGTGGTTGTGCATCAATGGTACATTTCATTCTGAACTTTTCTTTAAAGTTTTCAGCTGGACCCTCTTTTCACCGAGGGGGCAATACTTCTTACCCAATGTGTAATGAGGTGACACACAGACTTTTTACTTGAGTGCATACTGTTATACAGCGAGACAACATGATAAGCACCCTGTGATAATGCTATTTGTTCAATTTCATTTTAACCTGTGTTTACATTATGGTGTCCCTAGTCCATGGATTGTGATCAATTGTGGTCAAATTTACTTTTTTCTCGAGCCGAGACGCCAAAAAAGGTATATTATGTTACCTAATGTTCTGTTTCAGTGTTCACAATATCCTTTAATGTACATTGATATGTAAATATCCGTATCAATTTGTGTATACTATATTGCAGGCATGCCTTTGAAGTTGCGTATGTCTGCGGCCCTCTATACAGGCCATAACTGGCCTTTACATGAGTTGCCTTGACCTGGTTCCCAAGGTCACAGAGTCACATTCGTGATTTTTTTTCTTAAATGATAATTGCATTAATACTTTGCGTGCTTTGACGGTGGTGTTGAAATGATGGTGATACTGTGTGAGAGCCAAACTTGAGTATATGGGTGACCTGACCTGTGTCTTGTCCTCAAGTTTACAGGGCCACCAGTGTGATGAATTACAAGTTCATCTGAGCAGGGCCTGTTCACACAGGCCTCCCGTTTACTGTGCGCCACCAGCACTTAATTTTCCTCGGTATTTGTCAACACTCTGAAAGTGTTACCATCCGCCGGATGTGGCGTTCATGAACATCTGAACCATTACTAAAACAAATGCAAAGCAGCGCAACACAGACCATAAAATACAACATAGGCGAGGCGCTTAGCTGTTTTCTATCGTGGGGACAAAGGCATTTAAGTACAACTTGCAGTGTTATTTTTTCTTTTTTGTGTGTTTTAGTCAATTATACCCCTGTTGTTACAAATATTTAGAGAGTACTTTGACCCCTTGCAATATGATAGATACAAATTGCGTGTGTGCTATGGTTATCCTTAATTTTTGGAATACCTCAATAATTTTGTCATTTTTCTGATAAGCGATAAACAGCCTTGCTTTATCACCTGTCGGGAAACTGTTTTACAATGTGCATTCTTCATAGGTTTCTCTGTGGACGAGAAAACCGACAAAAAACACCAGGAGCAAACCTCCGTGCACTGTTGGAACTATCCTCCGGAAATCGAATCGAGTCGTAGATGTAAAAATTCAGCAAGTAACCGCTTTGCCAGCCGTCATGGTGAATCCTCGAACATACAGCAGAAATACGTCAGAGGCAATGCAGCGTCCATCTGAATCAGAGCAGTCTCCCACCTTGATGGATCGAGTTGCACACGATGTATCTGTATCTGGTATTAATATCATCTGCAGTAAATCATCCTATATTTTCAGACGGTCAGTGACACTTTTTTCTGTCTCCATTCTTGATAATCCTGACTGTGATTTTCAGTGATGATGGTCTGTTTATTCCTGTTTAGTGAAGCTATTTTTTGTTGTCAACGCATAAAGTTCATACCAATGGAAATCATTAGGCCTTAGCGTTCGCGGCCAATAAAGATAGACGTACAGTTGCACAAGATGGAAGAAAGCAGTTAATGTGTGGTCACAGACACGAGCCAAAGGAGAGGCCCTTTTGTTACAGGTGACACAAGTTGGCGGCAGTTCAATGTTTACTCTTTTACTTATTATGAACACATACATGCATGCATGCATACATACATACATACATACATACATACATACATACATACATACATACATACATACATACATACATACATACATACATACACAGGCAGATAAACATGTATAAATCTGTAGATAGGCGGGTAAGTAGAAAAAAACATGCATACAATGAAAACTGCCCTGACGATATAAGGGCAATAAGGCGGTGACTTACCTTATGATGTTATCGTCAACCCAGGCTTCTTTGTACATTTTCATTATTGTTTTGCCATCCCGTTTGAATACTTTTGCTGATACAAAACTCATCAGGATGTTAATATTGGGGGTAAATTAGGACTTGTTAAATCATAAACTAAACTAAAGGTAAGTAGAGTTCCTTATATATTTGTTCATTAAATTTTGTTCAAAGTAATCTTGTCCTGGGGTTACTTGGAGCATGTTGGGTTTTCATTTTGAATTAAATGGAGTTTTATTTTCACCACATTACGCAACATTAAATTCAATGTGTCGTTACTTTGCTCGTATTACTTGGACGGCTATAGACATTGCCATTCTCATTCTGAATGTTAGAAATATATGATCGTGGCTTATAATGTCTAACCATTTTTTATATTTTTTCCCCGAATATAGATTTCAGATACCTGAAATATGTCATCAGCTAATTTACTTCAAACGCAACCAGAGGTTGCAAAAACATGCTCTTTTGGCCTTGAAAAAGCGGCCCAAGTTATTATTTGAAATTAAATGTACTTAAACTGTTCGGTGATCTTGACCCTGGAAATACGTTCAGGATTACCGTTTTTAACTTTAATGGTCTGCTACCCATTATAAAAGAATCTTCGCGATTTTTCAAACAAAATAAAAATTGAGTGTGATCTAAGACTTATTGCAACTTGGGTCAACGTTTTGTTGTTGGTGCTCATGCATACGTACAGGTATACGAGCAACCATAGTTTAACCAGCAAACCTCTCCCTATTAGCACTGCAAATATGCTTCTGATGACGACCGGGAAGAAAGAGATTGCATATTCCCCTTCTGATTTATGCAAGAAATAGCAAAAGTCACTTTTAATCCAACGTTTTAGCTCTGAAGATAGGTTACAGATAGTCAGTATTGTTGAGTCATCAGACTGGAGCTTGACAGAACACCGTAGATTATTTTCAGTTGGAGCATGTTAAGGATGAAAAGTCACTTTTAATGCAAAGTTTTAGCTCTGAAGATAGGTTACAGATAGTCAGTATTGTTGAGTCATCAGACAGGAGTTTGACAGAACATCGCAGATAATTTTCAGTTGGGGCATGTTTAGGATGATGAAACCCACGCTGTTGTTGCGAGGCCCCACGGATTCGTGAGGGTGCTGCTCGTTGATCTCCGATACACAGAGATTGAAAAGTATACGTCACATTTTGATACAGTAACCTACAAATATTTAAAATGCTTGGTTAAATAGTAACGGAATGGACATTAAATTTATTTTCGATTGACAAGTAAAGAAATCAAAATTAAATTGGCACCACTTTGATCTGGCTCCCTGAAAATATAGAAAGGGATCGGGTTGCAAAACTGGTATCCCGTTGATCATATCAACAAAAATTGTGTATCCGGGCACAACAGTTACAGCCTCATCAGGTATGAAACGCAGACCTGTTTGGTCTCCTGTCAAATTCTTCGGCACTGGGGACGATATTTGGAACTAAGAGATCCAATCTGAATTTTTATAACATTTTAACGAAACGCTGTCAATGCGAAATATATATTGGTCTACCTTAAAAACTAGACATTTCTGTTCGGTTTTAAATGTGTGTTTTTCACCCATCGCCTATTACATGGGTGGTGGTGGTGGTGGTGGTGGTGGAAATTTTTCTTATAGTCTTTGTTTTGTTTTGTTCTAGTTTCTCATTTTTACCACTGGTATAATTGATAATTTAAAGTGGTGTGGTTGTATTTTGTCAAATTGTACAAAAGGATTGTAGTATATATATATATATATATATATATATATATATATATATATATATATATATATATATATATATATATATATATATATATATATATACATATGCATAAACTCAAGGAATACTGTTCAGGGTAATAGGGGACAAAAGCATCAATTCCAATACTAAAAAAATTTGAGGTACTACCGTAATATTTAAGGTAATATTTGGAGACATGTGGCAATGCTGTCCGTTTGTTGTTTGTCCTTCTACGCAGGAACGCGTGAGCCTTATGACGGTATATTTTTTGGTCCCACACGGACGACGGACAGACGGCAGATAAGGGACGAACGACGGATGGACGATGGATGAAGGGCCATTCTGTAAGCTCAGCTAGCTGAAGAGTCAGCTTAGCTAAAAAGGGATGAGAGCAAATGTCCCAAATATGGGAATACTGAAATAGTATGATTTTACATGTGTCACGTGATCAACATGGCCTATTTTCAGTTTTTAGAAATTTGAATATACAAGGAACTGCTGAGCATGCTAAACGCAGACGGCCCTCAGGTACCAAAAGAGTGCAACAGTACTAATTTAAGGTTTACGTGTTCAGAATTAAGGTTTAACTTCTTCTTCTTCTTCTTCTTCTTCTTCTTCTTCTTCTTCTTCTTCTTCTTCTTCTTCTTCTTCTTCTTCTTCTTCTTCTTCTTCTTCTTCTTCTTCTTCTTTTTCGGAATTAAGGTTTAACTTCTTCTTCTTCTTCTTCTTCTTCTTCTTCTTCTTCTTCGAACAATAAGTAGTATTTGTATTTTTTTACTTATTTAGAACTGTAGATTCGTTTTAGCGTACGCAAGTACAATTACTGTTATCTACGAGAGACCGGTACTTTGCATGTGGCCACACATATCAAAGAATAATTACTATAAAAATACCACAAGTGAAGTAACATTGCATGAAAAGGAAAAATAAGGAGGTACTTATTTTGCAATGACTATAGCCACACAGGCTTCTGCAAAAAGAATAATAATTTGGTTGTAATTAGAACCTGGTGACAAACGAGATAGGTTCTGCTAATCAACAGCATAGGTTTCTAAAAAAGGCAAATTTCATCATCAAAACACATCCAAAGCCAGAAGCGTGATGCACACATCAACCTGACAAATAAGCAATTAAGCTACCATCATGTACGATGAGAACTTTGTTTAGATACACAGTGTATTATGGAAATACTTTGTAGGTTAATATGGGTTTTGGTTCTTATGGGCATGGCGATATGGTTCAGTCTGAATGTATATAAATCAACAAAGAAGCTGATATCAAATCCTTCATCCGCACGTATTCAGAGCAATTTCCAACGGTCTTTGAAATTCCCTGCAATTACCATATGTAATGTCAATATGGTGCGGTAAGTATATTGCAAAAACTTGACCACTCTGACGTTGCCAAATTAATTCATGTAATTTCTTCGTACATGCTTGATGAAGAATATCTTTGATTTTGAAGGCCTTTGTTCTTTACGTAAATAAGTCTATTCATTTTTGACTTGTTGCAGTGATAATGTAATTCACTGCGTTGCCGTTCCCAAAATAATTTCAAGGAAATTTTGACGTATACTTAATAAGTATCATACATCAGGACTTTACATTTCCTTATTTTGTAAATAAGTAGCTTTGCATTTGATTTAATGCTTTTTGGGTCATAATGCATTACTGTTTATTTAATCAAGTTTAATGTATAGCTTTGTATGGGACTTCGTCCTTCAAAGCGTCTGCGCCTTGTTTCATTACGGATATTTGTGGAAATGCGCGGCCTTAAAGCTGGTTTCTTTGAATTTTTCTCCAATAATACTTTGTTATGTTTCGCACAACCAGCAGTCTCACATGGTACCATTGAAAATACCCCAATTGTTTCCCATCACGAGGCATTACACAAGTAATATGGTTTAGTAACCTTTCACACGTTTTGGCGGCTGTCGCTAGCATCTAGAGGCGATCTGCGGTGGCGGCTACCTCCCTCGCCACCACCTGCCGCTGATCGCTGTCCACTGTCGCTGAACACCTTGAGCAGCCAAGGCATCATTTATTTGTTTTTGCAATGGACAACGAGACATAGGATATAGTTATGGATGGAAAAGGTATCAAAATTCAAGTGTTGAAGAAACTTGAAGCAACTTTAGTATAAAGTGGATCCAATGAACAATTAAGACACCACTACGTGAGATATATCGCATAGATGGGTAGCTGGGTAATATTGTGATAACCATGTGAGGGGCAGTCTCC
>OZ026619.1:91289914-91312914 GCA_964020975.1 Hermodice carunculata
CTGCTTCTTCTTCTTCTTCTTCTTCTTCGGAATTAAGGTTAACTTCTTCTTCTTCTTCTTCGAACAATAAGTAGTATTTGTATTTTTTTTACTTATTTAGAACTGTAGATTCGTTTTAGCGTACGCAAGTACAATTACTGTTATCTACGAGAGACCGGTACTTTGCATGTGGCCACACATATCAAAGAATAATTACTATAAAAATACCACAAGTGAAGTAACATTGCATGAAAAGGAAAAATAAGGAGGTACTTATTTTGCAATGACTATAGCCACACAGGCTTCTGCAAAAAGAATAATAATTTGGTTGTAATTAGAACCTGATGACAAACGAGATAGGTTCTGCTAATCAACAGCATGGGTTTCTAAAAAAGGCAAATTTCATCATCAAAACACATCCAAAGCCAGAAGCGTGATGCACACATCAACCTGACAAATAAGCAATTAAGCTACCATCATGTACGACGAGAACTTTGTTTAGATACACAGTGTATTATGGAAATACTTTGTAGGTTAATATGGGTTTTGGTTCTTATGGGCATGGCGATATGGTTCAGTCTGAATGTATATAAATCAACAAAGAAGCTGATATCAAATCCTTCTTCCGCACGTATTCAGAGCAATTTCCAACGGTCTTTGAAATTCCCTGCAATTACCATATGTAATGTCAATATGGTGCGGTAAGTATATTGCAAAAACTTGACCACTCTGACGTTGCCAAATTAATTCATGTAATTTCTTCGTACATGCTTGATGAAGAATATCTTTGATTTTGAAGGCCTTTGTTCTTTACGTAAATAAGTCTATTCGTTTTTGACTTGTTGCAGTGATAATGTAGTTCACTGCGTTGCCGTTCCCAAAATAATTTGAAGGAAATTTTGACGTATACTTAATAAGTATCATACATCAGGACTTTACATTTCCTTATTTTGTAAATAAGTAGCTTTGCATTTGATTTGATGCTTTTTGGGTCATAATGCATTACTGTTTATTTAATCAAGTTTAATGTATAGCTTTGTATGGGACTTCGTCCTTCAAAGCGTCTGCGCCTTGTTTCATTACGGATATTTGTGGAAATGCGCGGCCTTCAAGCTGGTTTCTTTGAATTTTTCTCCAATAATACTTTGTTATGTTTCGCACAACCAGCAGTCTCACATGGTACCATTGAAAATACCCCAATTGTTTTCCATCACGAGGCATTACACAAGTAATATGGTTTAGTAACCTTTCACACGTTTTGGCGGCTGTCCCTAGCATCTAGAGGCGATCTGCGGTGGCGGCTACCTCCCTCGCCACCACCTGCCGCTGATCGCCGTCCACTGTCGCTGAACACCTTGAGCAGCCAAGGCATCATTTATTTGTTTTTGCAATGGACAACGAGACATAGGATATAGTTATGGATGGAAAAAGGTATCAAAATTCAAGTGTTGAAGAAACTTGAAGCAACTTTAGTATAAAGTGGATCCAATGAACAATTAAGACACCACTACGTGAGAAATATCGCATAGATGGGTAGCTGGGTAATATTGTGATAACCATGTGAGGTGGAGGTAAAGGAGATGTCACTATATTCACCACACAGACCCATATGGTAGGCTCATAGTGTGTACTCTATGCAACTCAAGTTATATGAGTTAAGCCCCAGAAATTAGTTTCTTTGTCCGTGGTTTGTTGTTGGCTATGACTTATTACTGTTTGTTCAGTGACCTCAGAAAAAGACGCAGTCACGAGGACTTCGATTGACCTTCTTATTGTAAAAACACACCGCCATACAATATAACCTGCCAAAAGAAGTGCTAACGGCAATTAATTGTTGTCCAACATATTAGTTACAGATGATCTCTACCATACAAAGTACCGTAGTGGTTAAAGATTCAAACTCTTTATAAAAAGGTCTTCCGTTAAATACCAGCATTGCTGTCTAAGATTGATGGAGAACGTTGGCCTATGCTGTGAGGGCTTGCGCAGTTTGCTGAGGGTAATTTGGCTGGCCTTTCACCACTCAGATCGGGGTCCCATTCTTAGCCTGGCCAGACAGTTAAGAGTGTTGTGGCGTTATGACATTGCATGGTGTTTTTTCTGGTCCTTTGGTTCCATCCATGACACAAAAACAGTAGGACATGCATGGCTGCACCAGTGTCTTTGCTGAGTGACCTCAATTGGTAAACCTTAATATTGTTTCATCATCCACTTAAATCAATCGAGTTAATATTTTATTGTGGTTTGAAAATATAATCGTTACTGCATGTTGCAGGGCTTCAGTACTTTATCAGGCATCACTGAATAAAACATTCCCGTTTGGATTAAATAGTCCGAATGGAATATCCGTCATGCAACAATACGTTAAACTGATGCACAGACACGAGGTTTTACAAGACAATCGTAAGCAAAAGTGGCAAGACGATTATCGGCAATGGAAGGAGGACTACAGGGATTATATGAATCAGTCCCTGGACATTACGTTTGCACATAAAATTTTGGGACAGAAGCTGGAAGACCTCATCATCAGGTAAATTACCAGGACACGAGAGAGAGAGAGAGAGAGAGAGAGAGAGAGAGAGAGAGAGAGAGAGAGAGAGAGAGAGAGAAGAGAGAGAGAGAGAGAGAGAGAGAGAGAGAGAGAGAGAGAGAGAGAGAGAGAGAGAGAGAGAGAGAGAGAGAGAAGAGAGAGAGAGAGAGAGAGCAACTCTGTATTCTGGGTTGTAAAATTTTTGCATCTTTTCTCACATCTAATATTTCCACAGTGATTTAAAGAGTTGTCTTTAATGATGAGTCCATAAAATCTGGTTTTATTGTACCTCACTTGGAAAGCCGCCAGACATCTTTCTCCTCTAGATCTCAAGTATTGATAGTCTGTTAAAGGACTTTGTAATTTGTATTAAACCATGATTGGCCAGATTAAGAATGTGGCTGGGTGATTTCGGACAGCCGTGGGCAAACTCCCTCTAATGCTATAATTCTTTTTCTAATATTAAGAATGAAAAACTCACTAATCCTGGTTGAAAAGACTGGCTGCTACAAGAAAATGCTTGTAGTCTTGTACTATTCTACAAAATATATACACAAACTTGGTCCTCCTGATCTGTCGGATCTAGTCCCTCTTACCCCTGCATCTGGTTCTACTATCGTACTTTATGCAAGTCTTCAAATGTACGACGAAGTTGTTTCCATCGAAACCAACTACAGCTGTACAGTTGAAATGCAATCCGATCCTGCATACAAAAACATACTTATAGTAATAAAAGACATTTAATATAGAAGAAGTTAATTTAAATTGCATTGATATTTTTATTACATTGCGCGATTTTCTTGCATAATTTGTCAATTTATTTTACCTGGGACAGTTAACAACAAAGTAACAAGTACATAGCCTTGCATGTTGCACTCTCTACGAGAACCCATAATATATTGAATCTATTTAATGTTTTGTGGAGTTTCTGAATTATGTGAAATATGTCCGGATATTAGTTGCTTCAGCATACTACTGAGAAACAACAGATTGTCGGTAAAGATGAATATTTATAGATCTACCATGTTCCATACTATAACGATCGTTTGGTAACAGCTGCAGATGGAAACGACGGCCCTGTAGGTCTGATAATTTTAAACGTGTATCCACGGACATGGGGCATTGTTATACCTTCAACGGCGACGGAAAAAAACAGATGACAGTTCAAAGTGCTGGTGGGTATGAACTATTGCAGCAAAACCCATTTAATACAATACCAAAGAATTTCTATGAAGCGAGTGGTGATAAAATCATACCAATTTCATGTATTGTTTGCTGTACATCTTTATTCGTATGCAGACTTCAGTAAACTGTATTACATGATAAAACAGAAAAAATGATCATGTATTTATAAGTAACTCATATGTACAAGTACAATCCCATGTTTCTTCATAGGAAAACCGATAAGGTACATAGAAAGTCCAGAAAGTGACTAGTTTTTTTAGTGTCAGGTCAGTTTGCTAACTACCAGGGTTCGCTTTACAAAATTTGTGGATGATACGATACCAGCAAGTGCACTTTTCGGTTGATACTTGCTTGACCTTACCGTCAGCACATGGCAGCAAGTCAGATAGAAGGTAAGTTGAAAATTGTGACTTCAAAATATCATATTTATACAGCATGTCATTTCCCGGAGTACCAATCGGTGAACCAATACTTTGAAGGACTAATTTTGAAAAAGGTTCTGTAGCTGTATTGCCGCTATGGTGCACTTAAATGGGACGAAGTAGAAATCGTTTATGTAATTGAAGCTGGACATTTATATTATTGGCAATCATATGTAGCATGTGCAATACAAATTGTATTGGAATCTTCAAATCATTCTTACATTCTTAATCTACGCTGCATAGAAAAGTATGATTAATTTGGCCACGTCAGAGTGGTCAATGAGTATTTAGCATTGTAGATGTTTCTCTTTGTTGTTCATAGGTTTATCATATCTGTCATCGGTAAGTATATACAAAAACAAACCTGATGTGTGTGCATTTAACATAATCAAAATGAGTATGTTGGCATGCTGTAAATACCTTGCTGCTTTTACCTATTATCAATTAGTATGCCTGTCACAAAAATGAACTATGCGAGTTGTGTCTTATAACGTTACTTTTCAAATACCGCAGGCGCTACTTCAGCCCTGAGTATGAGAGTAAACGTGGAGTCGTACGAATACATAACGGGCATTCTGGATAATGCTGGACTGAAAATACTTATCCATGATCAGGATGAATATGCTACTCAGGTGAAAGATTACGGATTAGATATAGCTCCCGGTATGAAAACCTGCATTTCTCTGGCAGTGAAAAAGGTATTTCAGAAAAGTATTTTTTCATCAGATAGAGTAATTTAAGGTCTTATCACGCTTCAAAACACCGTAATATCTCTGGTTGCTTTGCCCAGCTTATAATGCTTCGAAATCACTTCAATGAATGGTTATTGTCAAAAACAAAATAGTTATATGTCATATCGCATTATGTCGCCATCACTGTTGATATCATATTAACAATTTTTGCTGTATTCGATGATTTGTACCCATGGGAATGTGGTTTGTAAAACAACTGTGTTACACATTAGAACATTGGTGGATAATTGGGTATTTCAGACTTGTATACTCAATTTAAAATTCTAAAACTCGGGTGCCTGTTTCGGAAAAAACACGCCATCCAAATTCATCCAAAAGACATGTCAACATAATATACCAAAACGGATTTGAACAACACGTGGTGACCTGCGGAGATGGACACTACATTTGTCAGCCCACGGATTCATTATCAAAATGGCAGTGATACAGAAAACAATATGTTTAACCGTGAAGTGTTTCAAATGAGAAAAACAGTTAACATGGTGCACAGACATGTGATAGGGTGTCATCTTTGGTCTATACTAAACGTTTAGTATCAAAACTTATATATGTTGTACACAAATGATCCGTATTTTCAACACACTGGTGGTGTATGCTCCCTTGTTTTTCGATAGTGATCTTTTAGACATGGGAACAATATGTTGTCTATGCATGTATCTTCATAATTTACCGATGTATGTTCCTAACATTTCATTTTAATGGAAAGCCTACATTTATCGGATTGTAACTGTTTGAATGGGGCATAACAGGCAACAAGATTTTGAAGAACTAGATCAAGATATACTACTAAGCCTGCAAGTGGGAAGTTTCTTTTGTTTCTTTGATTTTCTTTGTATTTTTCTTTTATTATTATTATTATTATTATTATTATTATTATTATTATTATTATTATTATTATTATTATTATTATTATTATTATTATCATTATTATTATTATTTCTATTCTATAAGTATCAGTTTGCAATATCACAAGTTCTGTCAAACACATATAACACACACACACACATATATATATATATATATATAAACTTTTACACACACACACACACACACACATATATATATATATATATATATATATATATATATATATATATAAATATATATATATATGTACATGAGCAATAAATTTTAATGGTTGTCGTTTGAGCTGTCCTAACTGTATTATTCCTAAACCTTCTGCTTTTATATCAGTTACACACGATACAAGCAGGATACAACCAATTTTCATTAGTGTGGCTTAATATCATGTGCGAGATTCTCTGCAGGTTTTCAATGTCCATTATCTTCTACATATGGGACTGTACATCGAGATGTTGGCCCATGTTATGGTAAAAAACTTTGATGTTGATACTACTTTGTCCCTCTATTTTACATCTTTGTTTTAACCCTGGCTTTTACTAAACTATGCTATAATCTCAGACCATCTTTTGTGTAGCACAGTAAAGACTATGTTAACTTTGACAACAAATAGCACCAGCACACACGACAGACCCCATGGTAAATAGCTGGATCTTTCTAATCAATTTTGGAAGTTCAATTCCTTTAAGGTGTTCCATTCAGGAATTATTTCTTGCCTGTCAAGAGGTATCATCTGTTATTCTCGGTACCTTTACCGAAATTGGACCAACCCTATCGACTAAAGTTTGCAAGGTCCACGCTTTCCACTCGCTCTACTTATTAACTATGTGCC
This sequence comes from Hermodice carunculata, assembly GCA_964020975.1. Lineage (NCBI taxonomy): Eukaryota > Metazoa > Annelida > Polychaeta > Eunicida > Amphinomidae > Hermodice > Hermodice carunculata. The sequence goes on from OZ026619.1 coordinate 91,296,476, forward strand.
TAGAGGTATGTTCTTTGATTTTTGTCTTTGGTTCATACACATCTCATGCATACAGTTTCTGTGCCTCTAATTAGTACATATTCCCCTCAGGCAATTTGTTTGTCTCTTTAGTGCATTGGTGTACCTAGTATCGACTTGATGTGTGTCTGTGTGTCTCAGACCCTGGATCCCATGAACAATTGCACATGTACACGTTCATCACCAGGCTTATAATAGACCCTGTCCTACATGCCACTGAAAGGAAACCTTCAGAGGCCTTTGGGTGCCAAATTTCTCAGTTTGGGGATTTATTCCCATGTCTTTATGCCCTACAACCACCTATATGGCTAATTGCGTCGTATTCTAAGGATAGAACCAGCTGTGTAAGTTATACTGCCAATAATCTTTATCAGTCACATGTTGCAACTTGGCATGGTAAAGACACATAGCCATGGAAGCAGCCATATTCGTCTCCTTATTGAGTGTTTTATACCATTCTGATGGTCCCACTAGTCTGGTTCTTGGAGTTGGTCTAATACTTAATTTAGCAAGGCTTCATGTAACAATTCCCGCATAATGGTAGTGTGAGACCATTATGTGCCAATGGTCTGGATGTTGGAGTTGAGCCTTTATCTAACTTCTGGTAGCAAGGCTACATGTACCAATTGCCCCATAATAGTAGTGTTAGACCAGTAAGTGTCAATATCGCATCACTGTATACAGACTTCTCAAGTAATAACTGATGGCTGAACATCTGTTACAAAGACTTCTAACTTGTATATCCATCTCATCCAAGTGTGAATAATGGCATTGATCTGTCAATTTTGATAATTAATTTCACCATAGGTATAGTTCAGTATAATACCTGATGGTTCACTCCATAAATGATCACTCTAAGTTCTCTAACTCTTAGTTTGCATGACTCCTTTGACGTCATCCAATCCTTGGTCAGGGGCCAATCCAAACAAATTAAAGGATGATGCATCCTATGAAGTTAATCATTCCTTTCTTCTTTCTGTTTGTTCTTTTAATCACTGGTCGGTAGTCCTCGACATCCATATATCAAAGGTATGGTTCAGTACAGTCACCAAATCATCCATTTGATGAACTATGACTCTCTGTTCTCTCATGGTGATTTGTTGTTTTGTCCTGTTAATCACTGGTCTATAGTCTTTGCACCCAATGGCAATGGTAACTTTGCCTTAAGAAATATTCTAAAGGTATTTATCTTCCAAAATTATCGCAGATGGAACCCCACGGGGAAATTAATTCCGGGAAGTTATTGGCGATCCAACTTGGCTACAGACTGTTACAGGCACTGGTGAGTTGGGACAGCCCTGAAGCTGCATGGGTAATCAATCACGCAGCAAACTGTGACCAGTAGCAACATATTTGCTGCCGCCTTATAAACCAGCACTTGTGTCCCGGTTGGTCAGTTCCTTACATCTGCCAAAGCGATGTGCCAGTGCACAATCCCTGGGAAAGCATGGGCGTTCAGTGTCACGTGATAAGCTACAGATTTGTCACTCATTGCGATTTGGGAAAAAAACGTGAAATGTTCATCTTTCACCAATCCAGGAATTTTTTCCACTCGGAAAAATTTCCACTAGTACAGTATTATATCTTGAATCTCTGATTTCATTTAATTTGTCCAAATATCTGTTAATAGACATCTTCATCTGTGTTCGTTGACCCATACATAAACATATCATGAAGTTGTTGGTGTGTCTACCTTGAACGCCTGGATTTCAACCAAATGGTATGGATGTGCATTGGTTCTGCAACCTTGCTCTCATCTCTACTCTGCCTCGCAGTAGTTCGACCTTTTTGTATTAATAGATTGTTGCTTCTGGTACCTAGTATTGTATGGTTGAGAAAACTTTTGGAAATCTGGTATCTATGCTTTCTGTTTGCTGGCCTCCACTAGGTCAGTTTCTATACTAACCTGCTCTTCAACTGTTTCTTCCGCCTCAGTAGGGTCTTTCACAATTTTTGCATTTTCATTGCTGGGCACAACCTGCACTGTAGGTTGCAGGGTCGTAGTTTTTCCTGCATTTATAACTGGTCTTCATCTGTCAACTTCCTAAACTTTAAATGGATTTAGCAGTCTCAACTTGTTTCCGCTTGCTGGTTCCCTTTTCCAGACAACAGGTGATAAATCCAACAGACCAGTTCTTGCATGTGTATGGATTCAGCCTGCAGATATCATGTTAATGTCATTCATTCCTGTGCTTTAACACTCAGTGTCTTCCACTTGTCAACTTTCTGGATTTGCTTCCTGATGGCAACTCTCTACAATTTTGCAAATTCTATATTGCTCTGATTAATGTGTTTGATACGTCAGCTAGTCAATATTGTAATGGATGAGGCTCATTCCTTATTTGCAAAACGTTCATTAAAGCAAGTATACCATGCCTTCTATCGAAACAAATAGAAAGGTGTCATACCTGACATATTACTGACACTATTTTTTCTGTGCTATTAGCACATTAGAAAGTCGATTTTTCCACCTTCTACCATCATTATTAACCAATATGACTATTATATCTATCAATGTTCTATTGAACCTTTCAATTTTGTCATTTACTTGGGGATTGCAAGGAATTGTTGTCCTGTTATCCGCATCTTTGCTTTTTGAATATTCCTTGACATTTCTGGCAATGAACTTCTGACCTTGGTCTGTGAATGACCTGTGGCTAGGCTATCCAAGTCTTGAAAAGAAGTCTTATGCAAAAGGTTTCTCCACACATTGTTAACATTATTTTGAAGGTAAAGGATAACATTATGTCAGTAAAATGATCAATTGCAGTTAAACAGTATTGATTTCTTTCTTCCGAAACTCCAAAGAGTCCAATAAAATCCATGGCAATAATTTGTATGGGATGATTTGGAATAGGCATCTGGAGTTTTACCTTGTCTCTGAACATGAATCCAACATATTGTGCATTACTTTAATTGTTCTTAAATTTATCTTTTCATTCCTGGCGAAGCAAATGTTCGTCTAACTTAATGCTATGTGACCTACATCTTTCGGACATCTATCCATAATTTTCTGCTTAAACATTGAGAGTAAAACTAAAAGAGGAACACTTGCTTCAGCTGGTATTAGTTTGAGAGTTGAAGATGGAAATCCTTGATAAATTTCATATCCTGGGCCTACTTACTGTTCAGCTTGCAGGAATAGGTCTTGAAACTCCTCCAATTCTGCTTGTGGATTGAAAATTCAGAAAAAACATTATCCAAATCCATCACTTGCAATCCAACAATAACCACAAATTTAATTACAACAAAAGGTGCAGACTTAAGATTTACCAAAACATCAACATCCATCTTTCAACACCAATGTGAAAAAATAAATTTCAATCCTGACTTGAGACACGCAGTCACCAAATAAAAGGCAACTATTACTTTTGAACCCATCCTCCCAACCCTTGAAATAATCTTCATTTAATACAGACTTTACTTTTTTTCAAAAACATGCAGGCAAAACCACTCAAAACCAAACTTTTATCACTTATGCCAAAGATAAAAACAGATATCACAGACATGCCACTTTTTGGGTCTCGTGACTTGTCAGTCAGCTGAGTTGCCAGCAGAAGAAGAAACTAAGTATGCTTACATCAATTTTGTAATATTTATGAATCTAGAACAATATAAAAACAAGGTCATCTGTCTGAAGTGTTTTGTGTTGAATCACATCGTCATCTCCAAAGGCATCAGGGCAATACACTCATGTGTAAAAAGGTATTCACCTCCGAGTCAGCTTTGATATCTGTTCCTCCACTGTGAATGTCCATCTGTTCCCACGTTTCTCTGGTTTCTTGGTTATGGCATTTGTACTAAATGCATAATCTTTCTTGTCCCATCAGGGTGGCTATTCACAGTCAAACAATTAACAGTCATTCCATGGATAATCCTTATTTAATGACCGTTTCTCAAGGCATCATATCCAAGTATCAGATTAATCTTGATTCGAGTCACAATCAATTTTTGCAGTTGCAAAGCATTTGTCGTCTTTAACTTGTGTACTGTCTGATGTTCAAGTGTCTGTGCAGAGACATTATACAGAAGTGAAGGCTCCAACAATCTTCACCTCCATTGTTCTATACAGCCTGTCAAAAATGTTTTATGCAAGAGAGCTAAAGAGACTCTAGTATCAATGAGCACATTGCATGTTACATCACACAGCGTTAATGTCATTAGCAAAAGTTGATTGGTGCTGCCCTGTATCACATTTCATTGAAAGATGGTTCTGTTGTGTTGAAGTTGTTTTTGTTTTTTTCTCAGCAGTTCCCATGCCTTGGGAATTTTTCTTCTTCAGATAATCAGCAACTCTTTCAGCCAATTTACCACAATAAAACATCTTTGTGTTTGTTGTTTTCTTCTGCCATATGGTCTTGGCCTTTCCCTTGCACAATCTTTGGGACCATTTGGGAATTTTGGCATGGCTCTTTGGTTTGCCTCCATTCTTTCCAGTCGTTTATTCAGCATGTCCGGTACATTGGCACAAAACTACACGATCTTACCCATTTAGCCTAATTCTGGTGATTTTATCTGGTTTATCTCGATATGTTCTTCATCTGTCTTTTTCTCTCAATTCCTGTGAACACCACCAGTTCAGCTTTGTGGTGTTAATCATTGGAAATAGCCTCCTCCAAACCAGCTGGTCGTTTCTTCTTTGCCACCTTACAAGTGTACAGTCCTTTTGTGTAGGCTCTAATGATCACTCCTTCAGCATCATTCCTGCATTGCCCAGAGTAAGGTTTCATTGCTGTTTCTCCGAATCTTTTGTGGAATGAGCGAAAATTTTCATACCATAAATTTTTCACCCTTATCAACTCACTTTTCAACCATTTGTATTCATTTGCTAGTATGTTTGTAAAGTATTGACCATGGGATAGAAAATCTGTCTTCTGAGTTTCTCAGGTATATTCCCAACAGTGATTTGACAGAATCATGCAGATTACTTGAATGTATTTGTATTGTGATCCAACAATGCCCTTTTTCAATAGAATGGTAAGCCAAATCTTGTACAGTACCACTATAGTTATGGGGATAAAAAACATAGGTGAATTTGTACACAACTGTTCATTTGACTGAATGTTTGAGCTGTGATAGGTTGTCATGCAGATCTAATTTGGCTCATGCTCAGGCACTTGGTTTCCGAAGTGTTGTTTTGTATTTCAGCTTTGAATGTGAATTATATGTTTAATCAGCTTTTGTTGAAAGTATAAAATGGTAGAGTTGGTAATGAAGTTACATATTCTCTGAGCAAGTTCTACAAGGAAAAAACTTTCAACTTGCCCCTGATGGTGCCCTCATATTTTTTTTAAAATCAAAATACTGGCTATGTGTTTAACCATCCTGCAGAAAACTAGTTCCTGCATTACCTCACTGTGACGTAATTATAATGTACACAATTTCCAATGACATGAGGGTGTTAAGGGCTCCATTAATATTGTTTGTCTATTAGCTTCCGTATTGCACTGGTGACGAACTATAGTTGGACTTGATATTGCATAATTGTAACTTGCTTAACTCTTCAAATCTTGACAGATTGTAATTGACCTCAATTTTTAATACTTTGGGTTTGCGCAAAGTCTCTGCAATGCAGAGTTTATGAACCTAACGCTACTTGGATTGAAAGAAAATCCATCTTTTCAGTGAAAGTGAAACTAACAGAAGTGGGCCTTTCCAAATTGTTTACTTCAATCTTTAAACTTTAGGCTTGACAGCGTCTGCAGAATATACACAGTACCACCGTGATCCATCTGATTGTTTATGGCTATCACCATAGAAAATCTGACTTCAATGAAAAGTCAACACACCCTTATGATATTAACAAATTCATGTCCCATGAATATCTTTAAATGCAGTGAGAACTTTACAGCGTCTGCCCTTGGGGAAAATGCCTGCAGGGGGGAATGGCCAATATTTGTCATAAATTTAAATGATGCGAGTGCTTGCATACTCTGACATCCAAGACAATGCAAAATATTAGCTAGACTGGACATAACCATTCTATCTATACCAAATATCTAATATCTTATTTGGAGAATGACACATAGACACATACACTTAAGTCCATGATTTGATACACAAAAAGGGGGCTGTATAACTGATCTGAAATTGTATGGTTTTTAATACAACTCGGTTCCTGTACATTCATGTCACTCTGAAACTGTACATGGTCACCTGCGTAGTAGAATCTGTATAAGTTTTATTGAATAATTCTGGTTGGTAAGGTTTTTGGCGGAATTTTTCACCTGCACTCAGCTTGATACTGTGACCTAATTCATCCATGCACTCCAGTTTAATTTGTAAGCTCAATTTAATAGGTTCTTTAGCTCTGGTATCAAACTCAGTTTGATATGTGTGCTCGTGTAAGAAAGACCAATGAAATGTGCATGTGTTCTACGATCGTTTGCATTTGAGAAGAGAGATTTGTTGCACGGAAAAATGATTTTTCTACTAGGTCACGCTTTTCTTGTTTTCAGTTTGGGCTATTACCTAAACCATATGGGAACTGCAGCGAAACATCACCATTGAAGAACTGTTTGTTCAACTGTACATCAAAGTTTATAATCTCCCAGTGTGGTTGCCGAGAATTCTACATGAATGGTAAAACAACCTTTTTAGTTGAATTTTCCCTAACATATACTTCTTGACAGTCCAACTATCAGTTAAAAATATCCCCATGTTGTGTCAATCTAATATATTTTATCAGAAAATAACAAGTGTGGTTTTGTAGATGGATCATGACAAACGACCCCAGCAATTATCCTTGTTGGAAGTTCATCTGCTAACCTGACGATTTTACTACTCTACATATTCCAAGGACCAGTTGTTGTATTAACAAAGGGTTTTAATATAATCCTGAGTTTATTCAATGGTAACGTTTCGTGTTACAAAGAATTTTAGTTTGATCCTGAATTTAATCAATATTCAAGTTTCGTATTCACAAAGAATTATTTTTTTTATCTAATCCTGCATTCAGTATTAAAGTTTCAAAAACAGAACTTACTTTCCACTTATTTTAACCTTTATTCCTGAAAAAAAAAATAGAAACAACAACTTGATCAAGAGGAGAATTATCAACATGTGCTTGGTTATCCTAAGCATGCATAAAAACATGGATTTTGAAAATTATGATGGATTTGAAATAAAGTAATTGTAGATCAAGTAAGGCTATTTTAACTGCAAGATCAAAGTCTGGTTTGTACAAAAGATCAATGTGGCTCCTACCAAAGAATTACATTATCATTTTTATGCCCCTCCCCCTTTAGTATGGGGATTTAGAATTGTCGTTTTCCATCAAACTGTCTGTGCATGCAACATGAAACTTGCGCCGTGTATTTCGCCAAAATTATGTGAGCTGCAGCCATGAAACATATCAAGATTATTTATTCATTAATTATTAAATCAGCTTTAGCAACACAAAGTTTAATAAGGTATAGCCATGGTTGTTAGGTCAAACAGCAAAGACCATAGCCTCGGTTTTTCCGTGGTTGTTGTCGTAAAATTTCGTTAGGTCCCATGTGTCCACTCTCTGAGTTACCAGGGCAAACGGTCTTTAAAGTACTTTCAAAACATGACATAGCATTTTATCAACTTTAAACATAGCAACTTTAATCTGGCCACTCGCTTGTGTCTGAAGCAATTATCATCGTTAGTTACAAATCCATAAGTGACACGATAGAGTTTCAACCAGCACCTGGTGAGCGCCATTTTAAACATTGCGCAATGCTTTGCATTGCAGGACAGTCGCATAAATTACATTTGATTTGGATATCAAAGTGAATCGCGGCCACAGCACATATCATATCATTATTGATGCTCTGGAACATTTGCAAAGTATATATTTTTGTTTGCATATATTATAAGCCCCATCCCCCAGTTCGTCCCAATGCTATCCTCATTTATTATAAACCATTGTGGGTGGAATCCACAATTTTTAAAATGGCAGCCATTACGGGTTAGTCCCAATTCGATATTTTGAGATGTAGTAGCCAAAAATATGTGTTATTAGTGTTACAGGAAGGTTAGTTTCTCGAATATATATGATGTACAATATATAGTTGGGCCTTTTCCAGACTGAGCACGACCTGAAAATCTATATACAATGACGTACAATCAGGAGTTGTTGGCAGCGGTGGGCCCCAGATTATGGAGTTTTGTATAAGACACTGAAGTCGTCCCCAGGCTATGAATTAAGTAGCACCGCAAGTCGGACTTGCCAAGCCCCCCCCCCCCCCCCCTCCCGTTGCTGAGTGAAAGATGGAGGTTAGGGGAGGAGGTTGCCCCGATAGTGGTTACAAGTCCGAAAGTACCGGCGGATTTTTATATAAGTGGTAATAATTTGTTAAAAATGTTTGCTAATGACTCCCTTCCAGTAACTCTACATGTGGAGGAATTTAACAGTATATTTCACGCGGATGACTTTTTTTTCGGAAAGTGAATATGGTTTGCCATGCAGCTTGGATATATGATATTTGCAAAATTGAACTTTGAATATTAGGGTAGAAAAAACAAAAGTTGTCATGTTTATTAAGTCAGGTAAAAAATCAAGACGTTTTTATTGGAAAGAAGAATTAAAAATAGAAATGAATTCTTACAGTAAATTTGTTGGGGCCATACATATTCAATCTAATCGCCCCTTCGTGCCTTCATGGCCCGAAATATGGGGTGCATACATTTTTCTCTTATAGACTGCATCAGTCAAGACAATATATCAGGTTACTTTAAGAGTGAATTTGAAAGCTTTATTTAAATTTGCTGGGAAACAATCTGGGAGAAAAATATAAAGCATGTATTATTGCGGTTTTAAGTGAACTCCGAATAGTTCCATACTATCTTAAAATATTGAAAAGTGTATGAAAAATCTGGAATCAAATTATTAACTTCAAGCCTGAAAAATTGTTGGTGTGATGCCTACAAACTCAATTTAAAATTTCTCTCATCAGCTGACTGTGTGAAAGATACCCGGATACAAAGTGAATATGAAGATATTTGCCAACACGGTCATGATAAATTTGGCGACATTCTTTCTAATATGGTTCAAGAATAATCACAAGCGAAATTGATAATTCAAATTGCAAATTGATTTTTGCAAGACAGATCCTACCAGGCAAAACTCAAGAGCAAGCTCAAAATTTGAAATATGAAATTACTCCTAGTGTTGAAAAACATAAATGAATGAAATAACATTACTGAGAATCAGCGCAGAGAATTTAAACATCTATAAAGCTAAACGCAGCTGAAATACCACTAAATGAAAGAAAGTGTGACTTATGTTTCGAGGTTGAAGATAAATTTCAGTATTTTCATATTATCAATACTTCCACGAAGCCCCCAAAAAATAATAAACAAAGCATCTGAAATTATTTCTTACTTACTTTAGACAGTATCTTTGAAAGATAAACTTATGTTATTGATGTAATGTGACAACGAAGAATTGGGAATTTGGGAACATTTTAATAGAAAACTGTTAAAACCTGAAGTGATGAGTTGCTTGGCAGCAAATCTGTCGGTGTGTCGTCAAAATGTGAATATTTTGAAATGCGCTGAATAATTGTTTGTATCTATATTGGAAATGCAATTTTAATGGAGAGACAAGAGGCAAACCGAGCAAAAATGAAAATATATATACTTGCAACACGAGAGTGCTTTTACATTTCACTCCATGACCACTGGTAGTGCGGTAAAGTAGTAACAGGCTTAATTAATGACAAAATTAGTGTCAGCGGGTTACGTGAAAGGACGAGGGAGAAACAATACGATTATAAGCCACAAAATCATTGGAAGGTTAAGGTACTGTTTCGGGATATGGATAACCAGATTTTAGTGTAAGGTGAAGAGCTTACTTTTGACAGTTGGATTAACTTTCTGCGCCCTGTCAGTGACGAAGTGATTCTGCTGCAGCAATAAAATGTAGCGGGAAATCCTCATTATATCTATTTAAGTTCAGTCTCGTGGGCGGATTTATCAGGATGCCGTACGAGCCCACGCAATGAAATCCAGCCAGGCCCCAATTCCATATATATTCTTCCAGAATAATCTATAAAATGGCATTCCTTATGACTATTTACATATGTTGATACCATAGTAAAAGGATGCTTTCTTCATTAAAACTAAATTTTAGATTGGGCAATTGGCTGCATGGGGAGGACCCTTATTATGAAAGATGAAATGAAGGTCTATGTTACAATGATGTACCGAATAATGCACATATTGTTACTGGTTATGGCATGACGTAAAGAAGCGAAATTGAAGATTGAATAAATTTACTTTTACACAAATGATTTGTCGGGTAAGACAGTGGTTGCAAAGAACATAGACTACGGCATATTTCTTTTAACGTACCCAATTCTATCCACAATATTCTGATGTTCTGTCATACAGGGCAGGCAAATTACTGTAAAGGGGACCAAGTACTGAACTGTGTGGTCCAACAAAGAGGTAAGTCAGACAAATAAATAAACGGTATTTCGCTGCTGAGTAAAAGCTACTGCCTAATGCTTCATTTGCTTATTTGACACATTTCGAAACAAATCAAACCTTAAAGCACTGATTTAAGGCTGAATCCACAGCTTTCCTCGGGACAATTTGCGCGCAATGCCTGTAAAGTGTCCCAAGGAAAGCTGGATAAAAGGACTAGGGTTGCTAGTATTTGAATGAAAGGTATCTTCATGAGAAATTTGAATTATTTAACCATTATATTTTTAACGCTAATGACAAAAGAACTGTAGCAGTGATTAGCACTGTAAGGGTTAACATTTTCGAAATGCGTTGATTTATCTTCTATTTCGAAGATTGGACTCTTTGATCAGACATACAGACAGTTCAAATGTTTGCTCTGGAGGGGCCTTTACGTAAATTTTTTTAAACTTGCCGCGATTTCGGGAGGAGGGCTGGTTCAGGGTCTTTGTTAAATATATACCACGATTCAGACAGACCGTTGAATGCTTTATATATTTTGAATTCAGAAAACAAATGGTCTCTTGCAGATTGCTGTTAGTAATTTAAACAGGCTTTCAACTAGTAAAAGGCAGGTAATCCGTCATGTTAACCCAAAGTAAATGAGATTCGTTAAAGTGGTACAATTTAAGAAGCAAAAATTGTAAATAAGGTTAAGACAGAGGCCTAGTTCTCGATTCACATAGTGTATGGGTGGCAACGTTTGGTAGGTGTAAGTCAGACTTTTTTTTAAGTCGATTTCGAGTTCCATATTTAAGATTATCATTTCCTCCTGTCTTTTTCTCCCTGAGTACATAGAGTAAATTGAAATCGTGGCTTTTCTTTTGTATGCTTTTTTTTTTTCTTCCAGTTTCTTTTGTCAGTAAGTGCAATATAAGATATAGGCAAGTTAGTGAGGGGAAATGTTACATCTGGATCTGGGACTAGGCACACCAAGCAAGTATTTCTGGTCACAGTCTGGATGCTAGGTTTCTTCTGTAGCATCCCCTTAGCCCATTTAAATTGAAAAAATGATGTCCCTATCATTTAGACTTCCTCCTGTATCTCCAAGCGGCAAAAAGTCTCTAATAGAAAATGATACGTGAACAGGCCTGTGATAAGGCCAGCAGGTATGACAACGTGATTGGCTCCTGGGGAGCTGTCCAGGAAACTGGTACCTGATAACAATGTTAATCCCAACTTGGGCACCAGGGTGCCATATTTTCTTCCATGCTGCTTCAGCATTTCCATCTCTCTTGTTGCAGACAGAATTTCATCACTGCATAATTACTCGGAACTGTGTCCGTGTTTGCCTGCATGCAACTATAACCAGTACGACACCACCATTTCTGCAAGCCCTTTGGCGCCGTTAATACTGCGCGAAATTGCCCTGTCACCCACAAGCGAACAATTCAAAGTGCACTACAAAGAGTCGTTCTTCCTCCAAGAATGGATGCTTTTACTTAGTGTTGATAAGTGCTACATCGACACCATAGCCAATATCAGCCATGAATTAAATGCTGTTGTAATGAGACTTCTGCAAACGAACATTACCTTAGAAGATATCCGTGTGTCGGTTTCACAAGTATCTAATTATACCATTACAAGTATGAATGCATGGCGGAATATGTTAAATAGACTCAAAGACTTCATTTTTGCTAATTATTATTACATAAATGCATTTAACAAATACAGGCGAATAGACGAAGTCAACATTAGAATGGCTCATGATTTGTTAGAGCAAAAGTACGAGCTACCTTTCTTGTTATCCGGAATCGAAAACTTAACAGTGGAATGGCTGGCAACTACAAAGATGGTAAATTTGACGAGTCAATTAGAAAATGTTACAAACAATCTGAAGTACAGCTTGGCCATAACGAATGAATTATTTCAAATAAAGTCGTCCTTTTTGAGGTTACAGTCAAAAGTGAGGAAAGATGAGTACGTCCGGGCACTTCATGTACCCATGTCAGCAAAAAATAACCTGGCGTTTTACAAGTAAGTTAACTGTCATTCAAGGGTCGAAAGTCGTCTGGCATTACCATCCCGATCACTTGAAATTTCATTTCTGTTTGCACACATCTTAATTTGTTGATTACCCGTAGACTCAAATAATTTTATAGGTCCATGCTTCTATTATAATTGTAAAGCCTACATCTGATGCGATGCGGTCTAAGCATAATATTGACAATAAATATAAACCCGTGATCATTAATTTAATTGAACGTTGTCCTTTAATGTATTTATATAGCTTAATTTCCCCATTGAGACATGTGTAAAGAGACCTTTCCTCAGATAAAACCCTATGTTGGAAGACCCATATATGTTTGCATATGATCATTTGTATTACTTGTGTTGCTACTTATTGCTCATTCAACCCGGGACATCAGGCAAATTTGCTCTTGCTATGTGTAAATAGGTCAGGGGATATTGGGATGTTGCAAACGTTATATCATGGTGTGTCACAACAGTTTTGCCCAGTGTAACCAATGAGCACGAACTTTCAAGACTGAGCACTTGTCAGAATACTTTTATCACAAACAGTACTCCTGTAGCACAGACAGCGTGCGTTTCCTATCCTCACAGAGGAACAATACGCCTCCCTGTAGCACTTTTCTGTACCCTTGTAGTATGTTGGTGCTGTATTGCTACAGGATGCCCAGCCCTTTTTGTTTTGCTCATGTACTGAATTTCGTTTAATCAGACACAAGCTCTAAAAAGAAGTGAGTGGGAATAGTCACAAGAGGACGTCACGTAGCGGTAACCGTATCACTGCCTGTGTCGTAACACTTAGCGAGACAGGAAACGGGTCTTTATAGAGACCCTGATAGAGCTCAAACCAAGCTATTCTTTTTTTAAATTCCCAATGGAAACCACTCCCTTATTACGAATAAGTGATATACATATGAATGCCAGTATTAAGACCCTCTTTTGCCGCACCGAAAAGCTAAAAATAGTCTTTATTTTGTTCGACTTTACTCTGAAGTGGTTAGTTCATACAAGTACATTAAAAGGAAATGTTGAGTCTATCGCAACTCAGGTTTTACTCATGAGGTGGTCTTATTGCTGACGCCGTCTTAATGCGGGTCCCACTGTATATTTATATCATTGACACATATATCTAGCTAACCTTATTGTGCATTCTATATAATGGGTCACCATACGCTACCATGCAAATCATGAACAAATACTTCTGGGTAAAATAATGCATTTAATATTGGAATTTTTCTTCAATTTAGGGGCAATTACCTTGACCTACAAATCTACTTCAAGGAAATGACTGTGACCACGATGATACAGCAGAGATCATACGATTTCTTCGATTTAATTGGTCAGTTAAATGTGATTTTCTACTTGCAAGTTAGCAACAGGTGGTTTTGCAATACACAAAGCTGTTCGACTACATTCTTGATAGATTGCCAGAGAGTCACCTTTATTCCGGTACATGTAGGACTACACTCTGTGTTGTTGTTTTTTCCTAGATGAGCACATAGGCTAGAGCATCACCTACTCTACGCCAAGTTGTCCCTTATCTTTCCAACTAGTAATCGATTCACTAATTTGTTTTGACATTCATATTTAGACGCATGTTTTCGGAGAGTCGTGTGACCACGGCAACATAAACTGGTGATAAATTGTGGTCCCTTTCAGGATTAACTGATATATTATCTACACCAAAATGACTTCATTAATGACGTAAGGGATCCAGATGCAGCTGCCTTTATCTCTTTAGGAATAAAAACTGATCAAAATATTTCATTTTATAAATCTCCTCAATAATGAGAACAGATGGGTTATTCCTGTCTCCCCCGAAGGCTCGTTTGCTATCTCAAATACAGCCAATATCTATAACTGCCGTTGGGTTTTCCCCTCTAACCAGGTCCAGGCATAAAACAATTAATTTTTAATAATTTATTTTGGATTACTTAAAAATAAATCACATTCCTTTTACTAAAGCTCTATGGAGTATTTGGATATGAGATTGGTGCTTGGGTAAATCATTGATTTCGGTCACTCTTTTGCAATTAAAGACTGTAATCATCTCATTCAAAATATCGCACAACTAAAATGCACCAAAAACTCTATCATGAATAAACTTTGTTTATATTTGCACGTAACGATAAAAACCAACCCCACATTATGTAAATACCGACTAAATAACGCCAGCAAACTTAATTTATTAATTGTGTCTTATCTGGAATACTTCCAGGTCTCTTTTGTTTTTTTTGTCAGAAGTGATAAAATTTGGGGTTTGAGTGGTGAGGCGGATAAATTTTGGAAACACTATTGTCTGTAGTTAATGAAAAATATTTCAAAGGTTCAGATGACCGGTTTAAAACCACCAGTTGCCTTTTATGGGTCACTGCCTGTCTCAAGTCAGGATTGAAATTTGTTTCTTTACATTGGTATTAGAAGATGAATATTCATGCTTTGGTAACTGTGGAATCTCTTTGCTGTCATTGCTGAACTTGAAATTTATGAATATGGGTCAGGTTTTTCGAAACTATCTGATGTATTTCTCTCACACGTGTGATTAAGCAACGCCGCATCCTTTTGTGACATGAACAGATCATACCCAACGGGTACTTTTATATGTAAATCCGTAAAATTAGGGATAGTGGTAATAAATAACAATCCTCGACAATGTTAGAAAAAAATAAAGTAAAAAGTAAAACAGAATCTGGATGGTTTCGTTTACATTTTGATAATTGAATGTGTATACGTCATATCTGCTAACTCTTATAAATTCAGGGGATAAAACACCCATACCAATACTTTCTAACATTCCCCTAGTACCTAAATCACCGTCACTATTGATTGGTCCCTTTTTGGTCCCTTTTAGAAAATAACTAAGAGTGGCAGGACATAAAGGCCAACGAGAGGCATAATGACTTAATGTAGGAGATGAAAGCAAACGAGAGGCATAATGACTTAATGTATTGTTGGCAGAGCAATGTGCCATTCAGGTGGTGTCGTTTTGCTATTACCATTCTGTTATTTGACAAACAGGTTTTAAACTAGAGGAAAAGGCTTCCTTAGTCTTTAATGTGTTACCGGTTAAAAGCTTTTAAAATGTCTGAGAAAAAATGTTGGTTTCAGATAATTTGAAAAACATACCGTCTGGTGGACATCCTTTTTGAATTTTGGTCGTATTACGTAATTGTAATGGTAAAAAGTAAAGTTGAAATGTTATTATTTTAAAATGTAGTGCTAATGAGATGGTGTGTTGTTTTCTTTAGAGGACTACAATAGAACTAGAAACGGACAATTCAGACTTCTCCTGAAAAGTAATAACATTTCGTTGAATTCATGATCACAACCGTGCATTGTACTGAGATTGTTCTTTTGTAAAACGAGAATTGCATCGTGAGCGGAAACTCGGAATGCGGTATTTGCATCAACTTGAAAGCTTGATTTTTAATTCTAGGTGCTGTTGGAGGAAGCTTGGGAATTTTCCTTGGCGGGAGTATTTTGACTCTGGTGGAACTAGCTGACATTTTAATCACATTTGGATGGGCTAAATCAAAAGGTATATTCCTCTGCATCTGCAATGCTGTTATACAGCCCGGTGATGTTGCCTTGGGTGACATGGAACTTGTTGCAGTAAGGCTGTATCTGATAGTTTTTTTTCGCTGCTGTGTGGGAACCACTAGAGTCAAAAACACAGCAAAAAAAAGCTGTCGAACACACAGATACAGAAATGTGGAACTATACAAAATGCGAATTATCTATGTATTTCTGGAGCCCTTTTGTTTAAATACCTGCTCACATAAATCAAAAACAAAATGCACTGGCCTCTATATTTCTACTTTACAGGTTAACAATAAAAATTTCTAATGAGCAAACTAGAATATTAAAAAAAAAAAAACCAAAACAAAAAAAAAAAAAAAAAAAAAAAAAAACCAAACAAAAAAAAAAAAAAAAAACAACAACAAAACAATATGCTATCCCACACAGCGACGGTAAAAAACGTTGACTATGACTCTTACGTCACAAGTAAAATG